>JAIUZE010026906.1:0-32618 GCA_022085475.1 Heliosperma pusillum | reverse complement strand
AGTCATTTGAGACACATATCTTCCATACCATCTACTTCTTCTCTATGATAACTTTGAGCATACCATATGAGTTCCAACTCCTATTTGTTGAGTACACAACTTTTAGGAGTGTTGTGTGACCTTGGGGGACGACGCCTAAATCGATTTGTACCGTAGTCGGGGTGATTTCGTTTCTCATTAAGTGGCCTTCATACCACGACACAACATTATTTATTCTCTAAATATATTTCGCCTCTATAGTGACTCTATATTTCCAACAATTGAGAAACGGAATTTTGTCACTATTATTATTGTTGTGTTCATTATTTCTTGTCATTGGAATTATTGTATTGACAAAAAATATTATCTTCGTGTAAAAGTTTCTGTCCGCGGTTGGTGGGACAGCGGTTCGGTATTTTGGTCATAACTTGCTCGCTAGACGTTCGTTTGAGGCATGTAATATGGCGTTGGAAAGCTAAGAAGAAGGGCTACAACTTTGTAGTTGAAGCCGTGAGCAGAGTCGGTCAGTTACCATCCGTAAAATGGGCAGCAATGTGATGGTAGTGTGATGAAAGTTTATGAAGATTTATGAAAGAATGGTATTATCTATAATTTTATGGGTTATTTATTGGAAATAATCCATCCTATGTCCCTCCTTCCCATTCTAATCTTTCCTACACTTTAACTCATATTAGTCTGAACTATACACTTGTTTTTCTCACAATACACCGGGCAACCGTTTACTTGTTTATCCGGTTACACTAAAAAAACACTAAAATCATTTAAAATAAGCTTCTTAACTCCTTCCCTTCCCTTCATCATGTTCATTGTCCTCACCCATCACCAAACCCATAATAACCACCTTAAAAAAAACCCCTATTACCAGCCTACCGCACCATAAATCTTATTTAAGGAGAGAAATCTTATTTAAGGAAGCGACGAGAGTCGGCCCGATCATCCAATTCGCTACGACCACCATTTTAGAAGCTTCTCTCCTCCACCATTCGAGATGTTAGTCTTATCTGTGTTCGTCATGTTGTTGGTGTTGGGGCAGGATGACAGAGAAAAGAGAAAGGATGTGGTGGTATCATGAGCAGTAAGTTTTTTTTAGACAACTGTGAGCAGTAAGGTTGATGGAGGATGTTGCACACTTGATAGCATAACATGGTGTTTTTAGGTGATAGAAAATGGTTGTGAAAATACTAGCTTTAAATTTGATTATTAGGGAAAAAAAGAAGTACAAGGAAACAGGTCTTTAATGGTGAATGTAGATTGAGTTGATGAAATTTTGGGTTGGAGTTATTAAATGGGGATTTTGTGAAATTTGATTTTCTGGGTATTGTTTTAATTTGGAAAAAATTGAAGATCAAAATGAAGAAGATGAATTAGGTTGAAGAAGAACAACAAAAATTCATATCGTACAACATAATGACCTGAAAGGGAACCTGTTATAATAGATAAAAATTAGGCTAAGTTCAATGAAAGATAAATGAGGGTATAGTTCAGATTAATATGGGTTAAATTATAGGATGGATTAAAATGAGAAGGAGGGGCATAGCATGGATTATTTCCATTAAATAACCCTAATTTTATTGCTTGATTCCATTATTGTGATTAAGGTATGTTCTCGCGACTTTTCTTTACAAATATTTATGTGAGATGAATATAAAGGTTTGGTCAATTATGCCTTAATGATTGGTATGTTCTAGCTACTAGTTTATTTGGTAAGACACGATTAAATGTCATATCTATTGTCTTGGTAAAATTATTTGTTTCTATAATTGTTTTCAAGAATGTGTGATTGAAATTGTTCCAAGATTTGTTTGACAAGTAGCTAGAATGGTTGAGTACCCAAGATATTGTTATGCGTATAATATATTTATATTGCAAAATATTTTTCACACATTTGGATCAATTATTTATTTTTTACTATTATGAGATGAATAAAAATAAATACTTGGGTGATGAACCATATGTGGGGGTTAAATGTTTTGGGTTTCAATTGGTATATTGTCTATGTGACAACCCTCGCGAATGCGGAAATATAAAAACATACAAGCATGATGAAATTACCCCGTCTAGTCGGAAATACCCCATCTATCATAGTTCAAGATGAAATTACCCCGTCTAGTCGGAAATACGGTATTTTAAAAACTTTTATACATGCAAGATAGATAAAACGAGGAGTGTCAAAATATTACAAACTAAGTACGGAATATAACAAAGAGACGGAGTCTCTCAAAATGTTAACAAAGAACAAAGTGTTTAGCAAACTAGCTAATTAACGACTAGAGGTTAATCTTCCAGGGACAACGCCCGCTAGCTCACACCCGAACCCAAAATAGCATAAGCAAAAAGCCATCCATGCAGGCAACCTGTTCATTCATGAAAAACATGAACGCCACAATCAGTGGGGAGTAACTCCGGGTTCTCCCAGCCATATCACATTAAACGTACATAGAAGGAAATACAAAAGTAAAATCATGCATATATGAATATACATGTGAGATACGATAAGAATAAATAGGCAATTCGATAAATAATGATAAGAACATATGGAATACAAATCCGAATCCATCATGTTATAAAAAGACTCGGGGAAGACACTCTTAGGCAACCGAATACGCTCACTAGGGCTTACATCTCACCGTTAGCGGTATAAGTTTGATAAGATTGAGACTTGACAAACAAACCAAGGTCAGTTCATCGATAGATAACAATAATCCAACATATTATATATTATTCACGAACCAAGGACATTGACGGTGTCCCAATCAGCAATGACCATGACTAATATCGTGAAATCAGAATTCAAAGACGACGACACAAGACAACAGCTCTCACGGTAAAGAAACGCACTAGCACCGGTAAAAACTGGCAAGGATGATTAAAAGGCATCCACGGATAAGCATTTCTAAACGCATAACACGATGCTACAAATTCGTATATGTGCACTAATTTCCTACGGTAGGACGGAGAGAATAATACGGTTCCTATTCAAACCTGGCCAGACTCTCGGGAATAACGGCTTACGATTCGACCATGCGATAAAAGTTTTTGCATCCAAGACTCGGTCAATCAATAGACGCGAGTACCCAAATTCGGTCGATAATTCACGAAAAGAGGCGGAAAAAGAGATCAAGCTCATTAACAAGCGGATACCTACAATCGCAAAATAACACCCCACCTCGAGGACACAACATTTGACAGCGGGTGGAGCAACGCAATGCGTTCAAAACTCCCAACAACGTCGTGTATGCAACTACACAGCAATTAAGCAAGTGGATACCTTATGTTCCGCATTCCAGCCTTACGAAACGGGAAGGTAGCCAAGGGAATGAGAGTGCAAAAGCACAAGACCAAATAGTGCTCAAACCGTTAATCATTGTAAAAACCGACTCAAAGTAGGAACATATCAAAAAACGTCAAAAAACATGAGAACAAGGCATTTTATAAATGTAACTATGATAAACATGAATCAATACATGATACATAAGCATTAGACCAAGTTTAAGAAGCATAATAAATAGGAAACATAGATAACTCTCCAAAACAACAAGTTTGGAAACTAACTAAAACAAGGGTTCACTTCAAACTGTCATAACTAGAGTTCTAGACATGCAAATACAGAAATTCCAAGTCGAGGTGATAGCTTATCCTCTTACGGTTGCAACGAATGGTCACAAGCCCAAAACAAGCAAGTAACGAAGGAGATATGATCAATTCACAAAACGGGGTCGGTGCAGTGAAACTGCACAAGTCACGACCGTGACCTGTATTACCAATTCACCCGTGAGCCTTCAACATAAATTCAATCCTATCATTTCCAATTCTCATAATCCATTTCTAATAACGATCAACAATTAATATTCATCATCAACAATCATCAAATAACCACAGTCATCATCCATAACATGATTCCTAAACTTACTAATCGTATTCTAATACGATTTCTAGCATATAAGCATGTAAAACAGGCAAATGATATCGAGTAACCCTTCACCGTTACCTTTTCGCGTCTTTAAACGGTTTCTAAACCTTCCTAGTCTCCACCTACATACAATTAGATAATAAAAGATGAATATCATTCCCCTTGAGAAAGACGGATAATTTAAAAAGCGAGAAAGACGGTAATTTTATTACCAATACGGATAGAGGAAGCTAAGAGGGGAAGAATAAGACGAACTTACGTGAATTTGAGCGAGTAACGAAGGAGTAGCGATGATTCTAAGATCGATCAAGAAAGGGGTTTAGGTTTTGGTGGTTTGATGAGGAAGAAAGAGTAAGTGGAAAATGAAAGAAGGAGTTAGGGTTTGAGGGAGTATATGAAGGAAAAAGTCAACGAAAGTCAAAGACGGCTCAAAAGTCAAGAAAAGTCAAAGACGACTTAAAAGTCAAGAAAAGTCAAACTCGCCTTAAGACGGGATTCTCATGGAATCTCGCGGAAATTCCAAATACGAATTCGGAAATTCTAAATTCGACTCGGAAAATAAAATTTACGATTAAAACTATAATTCACTGAAAAGTGTCCGTAAAAATATTTTTACTAGAAAAATAGGGTACATTTCCGGGTGTTACAAATATACTACCTTTTAAAAAGTTTCGTCCTCGAAATTGAGAGTAGGAAAGAAAAGTTTCAAGGGACAAGAATCAGTTACCCCAAAATAAACACGAAAGCTTTACAAGGGAAACATTTATGAAATGAGTTCTTCTCGAAAACGGTAAGGAAGGAAATTTTTTCATAAGAGCGAAACTCTATTTACGGATCACAAGAATGCTCGTCGCGAACGAGAACTCTAATTATCCAAAATCAAATCAAAGTCGAAATAGTGAAATCGAAATTCAAAACAACGTTAGTAAGTGCAGGACTAGTTATCAGACGTCTCCAATAACAAGTGCAAACATCCAACCAAACGCAAAATCCAATTATTAAAAGTAAAAGAAATCCATTTTTTACAAAAAGGAGGTACAAAAACCCTCTTTAGACTTTTTTGAAAAGTTAAATTAGGAAAGCAATATGGAATTTCGAAGGTTTTCTCAAGGATAAAGTCAAAATAACACGACATTACACGTACATAGAGCGACTCGAACATAAAGTTCACAAATCACGATAACAAAATATATACAAAACACGCAAAAACGAAACAAATCGAACTCTTAGGGATATGAAGAATCACGATGAAGTCGGCGCGAAGATCTACAAGAACTCGATAGTACTAACTCTACTGATACTCTAATCCTCAAGAGAATGCAATTTACCCAATTTGCAACTCATCATTTTCAATCATCAGAAATCCTACAAAAATATTCCATAATCACGAAACTTCGAGTAACAATTCCCAATTATTCAAATCCAATAGAATCTTCTAAGGTCAATCGGCACGGTAGACTCCACAACTAACAATCCACATGAAAGATTTATTACGCACTCAAATATTCTTAGTTTCATCAAAACTCTTAATAGAAACTACCAACAAAATATTTATCTATGGAAACATGATCGCTAACAACCACAAAGTAAAGGACTTACCATGAAATCCTTTAATCCAATTTACTTCAACTCATCATCCTAAATTTACAATGAACTTTCTCATCCTCGAAAATCAAAACACAATACACGCAACCAAACATAATTATCTAAAAACCAACTAGTCTCATCTAAAGTCTCACGACAAGGGAAAATCCACAATCCATTATCGCTTATAAGAATTCTTTAATACGCCAAACATCCTTAATTCGATCATTACTACGCTCGAAGCCTCAAATATAAATAGTCACATTAGGAAATTATGGTTCCTTAAGAATAAAAGAGAATTACTAATTCCAAACCACAAATGACCAATCACTTGGCAATCAGACAACCATCCAAATCATTTAGATCATCTAAAACTCAAAATGAATCGATTTTCATTTACGACAATACTCTTCGAACCTTGGGTACCGGCTTAATTACCCTAAAACAAAGTCTCTTTTAGAATCCACCAATTAGAGACATCCAATTCCCAAATGACATCTCAAGCAACCGATATAATACTCAACAACAACAAATATCATCTCGCTCAACTTGATTCCCAAAATAGCACTACACTAGCAAGCTCAATAAATGAAGCCACCAAGAGAGTACAATACCACCAACAGATTCATCCTAAGGTTTAAATCCCAATCCTATTCATGATCAAAATCAACACGAAGCTAGCTAACAACCTAATCATCTCACCAGAGAAAAGACAATGACACCATGACATTGGAAACGATAGAAGATTTCGAGGGAAACACGAACGCGATAAGATCGGACGAAAATTAGAGGAACGCTAGAGGCAGGGAGCCAAAAGCTAGATATTGGATAGATATAGCTATGAAGGTAGCCAAACAAAGGAAAAGATAAGAGAAAACAATTTCCTAGGAATCAGGCTTAGTAGGAACTTGCATGAAAGGAAATGGAAAAGGATAATGGCACGAGAAAAAGGTTTAAGGTTTAATCCACAAAATTCATCGTTTCAGGCTTAGGGTGATAGTAAAGCAACTCATCCCAAACAAAGGTCTCTTACAAGGGACCCTCGTACCACAAATCATCGGAGTAAGGTACACCTAGATTTAACAAATCGATTACAACCCAATTCATCCACACTTTCATATAACACGGTATCGCAATTTCGGAATTGCAACTTAAACATAATAACATTCTCTCGACTCCATAATTTGACACATTCCCAAAGGTTTTAAAAACCGAAGAACCAATAAGGAATTTTCCATACTAATCTCTTTTCAACTCCTATGGCCACAAGGTAGAACACCGAACAAAACGTCATTATCAACATCATATAGTCCACGAGTTCATTATTAACAAATTACAACCTCAAGTCAAACATCATCATTAACGTCCCAAGGTATTTCCATCATAGATCACATCATCGAATCTCGCTCATATCTATAATCCTCAAGTAATATAGTTCAACTTACAACGAAACCTTACTACTCCAAACGAGTCTCCGATACCATAAGATAAGATCATATCTTTAAATACAAGAAATATAGCCAAATACTTTTCCACCAAGCGTATACTCTAACACATACACTAGAGTCCACAAAAAGTCACTTAGTCTCAAAAGCATTTTACACCTCAAGGTATCATTCAAACTCCTAAATTCAAAAGATTAAATCGCTAAAGGTTTAAGAAGTCTTAGCCAACTCATTCAACCTTACACCATCAAATATCATGAACTATCCATACATTAGTCATGACAAGCATCAAGCATTAAAATCATCAAACTGATCTTACTACCTTTCCTTAGAGATACAACCAATCACCACTATAGGGTGAATTTAGATCTACACCTTTTTCATCAAATCACAAATTCATTCTTACCCATACTAATATTCCACAAAGTTCAAAGTTCTTCCGACCAAGTACAATATACCACAAATAAAAGGGTATGACATCCACGAAAATGTTACACGAGGAAGTTGAGGGTACTAATGGTAAAATGGAGGAACTATCAAGAGTAATTTCCAAGAGGCAAACAAGTTGGAAGATAAAGAAGCACCTAGATAGATGGAAGAGAGCATAATACATTAAGGACGAGAGAATTCATAGATGAGGAAGAAATACACTTCAATTAGGCTTGACATTCTTCACTCTTCGGTAGAGGATACATGTTCTAGGTAACATAATGATCCACCTTAAAACGGTAGATACAAACAAACATAACATCACTCAACACAATCAACAAACAAGTTAGAACCTAACAAACATCAAGTACACCAAAGACTACCACCTTAGGTCCTTAAATCTACCCATCTCTCATTTATTATTTCAAGGTCAAGTAATTTAAGTTTTGGGTTCACGTGTGTGCGTCGGGCTGGAGCGATAAAAGCTCTGATACCAAATTGTGACAACCCTCTGCGAATGCGGCAGGGAAAATCTCAAAAAAAACATACAAGCATGATGAAAACCCCGTCTAGTCGGAATACCACTAATCATCATAGTTCAAGATTGAAATTACCCCGTCTAGTCGAAAATACGGTATTTTTAAAAACTTGTATACATGCAAGATAGGTAAAACGAGGAGTGTCAAAATATTACAAACTAAGTACGGAATATAACAAAGAGACAGAGTCTCTCAAAATGTTAACAAAGAACAAGTATTTAGCAAACTAGCTAATTAACGACTAGGTGAATCTTCCAGGGACAACGCCCGCTAGCTCACACCCGAACCCAAAATAGCATAAGCAAAAAGCCATCCATGCAAGCAACCTGTTCATTCATGGAAAACATGAACGCCACAATCAGTGGGGAGTAACTCCGGGTTCTCCCAGCCATATCACATTAAACGTACATAGCAGGAAATACAAAAGTAAAATCATGCATATATGAATATACATGTGAAATACAATAAGAATAGATAGGCAATTCAATATATAAGAGTAAGAGCATATGAAGTATAAATCCGATTCCATCATGTTATACAAAGACTCGGGGAAGACACTCTTAGGCAACCGAATACGCTCACTAGGGCTTGTATCTCACCGTTAGCGGTATAAGTTTGATAAGATTGAGACTCGACAGACAAACCAAGTCAAGTCATGCGATGATCACAATAAATCCAACATATTATCATCTATTCACGAACCAAGACATTGACGGTGTCCAATCATGCAATGACCATGAATAATATCATGAAATCACGCATTCAAAGACGACGACACAAGACGACATCTCTCACGGTAAATGAAACGCACTAGCACCGTGTACATGTCAAGTATGATTAAAAGGCATCCACGGGATAAGCATTTCCCTGAACGCATACACGATGCTACAATTCGTATATGTGCACTAATTTCCTCCGGTAGGACGACGATAATAATACGGTCCTAGTCTAAACCTGGCCAGACTCTCGGAATAACGTGTTCCGATTCGACATGCGATAAACGTTTCGCATCCAAGACTCGGTCAATCATAGACGCCGAGTACCCCAAATTCGGTCGATAATTCACGAAAGAGGCGGAAAAGATCTCAAGCCTCATAACAAGCGGTACGCTACATGCAAATAACACCACCTCGCAAATACACAACATTTGACGGCCGGGTTGATCAACGCAATGCGTTCAACTCCCAACAACGTCGTCGTATGCCCACTACACATGCAATTAAGCAGTAGGATACCTCTCTGTTCCGACATTCCAGCCTTACGAACGGGAAGGTAGCCAAGGGAATGAGAGTACAAAGCACAAGACAAAATAGTGATCAAACCGTATCATTTGTAAAAACCGACTCAAAGTAGGACATATCAAAAACCGTCACAAAACATGAGAACAAGGCATTATATGAATGGTACTATGATAAACATGAATCAATACATGATACATAAGCATTAGACCAAGATTAAGAAGCATAATAAATAGGAAACATAGATAACTCTCCAAAACAACAAGTTTGGAAACTAACTAAAACAAGGGTTCACTTCAAACTGTCATAACTAGAGCTCTAGACATGCAAATACATAAATTCCAAATCGAGGTGATAGCTTATCCTCTTACGGTTCCAACGAATGGTCACAAGCCCAAAACAAGCAAGTAACGAAGGAGATATGATCATTTTACAAAAAGGGGTCGGTGCAGTGAAACTGCACAAGTCACGACCGTGACCTGTATTACCAATTTACCCGTGAGCCTTCAACATAAATTCAATCCTATCATTTCCAATTCTCATAATCCATTTCTAATAACTATCAACAATTAATATTCATCATCAACAATCATCAAATAACCACAGTCATCATCCATAACATGATTCCTAAGCTTACTAATCGTATTCTAATACGATTTCTAGCATATAAGCATGTAAAACACGCAAATGATATCGAGTAACCCTTCACCGTTACCTTTTCGCGTCTTTAAACGGTTTCTAAACCTTCCTAGTCTCCACCTACATACAATTAGATAATAAAAGATGAATATCATTGACCTTGAGAAAAACGGATAATTTAAAAAGCGAGAAAGACGGTAATTTTATTACCAATATGGATAGAGGAAGCTAAGAGGGGAAGAATTAGACGAACTTACGTGACTTTGAGCAACAAACGAACGAGCTATGAAGATTCTAAGCTTGGATGATTATGGAGGCTAGGTTTTTGGTGTTTATGGTGAGGAAGAAGAAGTAAGTGGAAATGAATGAAGGAGTTAGGGTTTGAGGGTGTATATGTAGGGTGAGTAAGTGGAAAAGTCAACGAAAGTCAAAGACGGCTCAAAAGTCAAGAAAAAGTCAAAGTCGCCTTAAGACGGGATTCTCATGGAATCTCGCGGAAATTCCAAATACGAACTCGGAAATTCTAAATTCGACTCGAAAAATTAAATTTACGATTAAACTAAAATTCGCTGAAAAGTGTCCGTAAAATATTTTCACTATAAAAATAGGGTACATTTCCGGGTGTTACAGTCTATGATATATTTGTGTGACAAACATATGGAAGATTATTTGTCAGAGCTTCATAAAGTGAATTATGTAGATTATAAATCGTCGTGTGCGATTATATGATATACAATAGTTGAGATAATTTATTTAATGAATAATGTGTATAGTTTGTTTGAACGATTGCGTTTGTCACTATTTGTGGCGTGACAACATGTGGGGGAACACGTTCAACTTATCTGTTAATACAATTATTCATGGAGTTTAGAGTTTAGAGTTGATACTTGATACGTTATATATAATATGTGAAGAGTATAATTATATATCTAAGAAATATATTGTGTGCTAAGTGCTTGAGTACATATAATAAAATGATTATATGTTTTATGCGTAATAAATTGAACCAATATATTTTTTTGGTTATGCCCATAAATAATGGTTATGTAAGGTTTAATTAATTATGTTATACTTGAAATATACCACACTATATGAGATTGATGATTGTTATGATGTGATTAAAGAGTTAAATTCTTTTTGTAATATGTGGATTTGCAAAGAGAAAATGTAAGTGAAACAATCATCGAGATTTGTTATTCTTAAATATAAGAATGATTATTTACATTTGTTCTTTTAAATGGCGTAATAAGAGTGGAGTTCTATATTAAACAAGAACAATATTGTTTATGAGTTATATGATAACATGTTTTGACTATTATGAGAAGTCTTAACGTATATAATCGTTGTTAACTCAATCGAGCTGATGCAATTAGTACGTTCTGTTTGTATGCTCATTACCAAAAAATTGTTCATTCGCTGAGGCAACTAGATGCAATATTGAGAGTAGCACTATGTTAAATATTTAGAAAGATAATTGATTGGACTAGGTAATGATTAAAGATAAGATGAGATTAACGGTGAGTACATTTTCATATTTATGTTGATTTTATCATAAGTCTATTGAGAAGACTAATAAAAGTTTATAACCTTGTTTATCGTGTAGACATTTTTTTTGCTCTTAACCTTATAAGATAAGATGCAAGGTGATTCTGAAGCAAATACCCAATTGTGTGGGTAATGTTTATATTAATATGATGCTAATTTCAACTTGATATTGCTTAAAATGATATGTATAGTGAATTGCGAATTTACACATATTATGCAAATTTGAGAAAGTTAACTGAGAATAAAATGCTCACAAATGATTTTTGAGAAATTTGAAGTGGAGCATCTTATTTATAAATTTAATGGACTAATAAAGAAATAAGTCCCAGAGTTGTCGAGGGGAATGGGGCTAAAGCCTATTGGTTGAGTAATTTGTGGTGGATACCGGAACTTGCTTCTGCGAGGGTGGTCTAACGAAACCATAGAGAGACTCACACTTGTGTACACAACCCATTCCTATGACATGTACACTATTATTTTGGAAGGTTGAGCTTATAGCTCTTAATGGTCTTATAGCCCAATTTTGGGTGGTCCTTGTGAGACGGACTTGATGAGATCATTGTAATGATATAGGTTGAGATATTTCTCTTAATGAATCTATATCCCTATGTTTGGGTGGTCCTACTGAGAAAGACTTGATGGATTCAGCGACTGTTATGTTAAGAGGTTGAGCCTTAGAACTCTTAATGAATCCATATCCCTATGTTTGGGTGGTCCTGTTGAGAAGGACTTGATGGATTCACCGACTGCTATATATGTTGAGTGGTTGAGCCTTAGAGCTCTTAATGATTCTATAGTTCATATGTGAGTGGTCTATGTGAAGATAGACATGATGGAATCACCTAAGTGAGTGTGAAGGATTGGCCTCCTTCTATGAGAACCTAGGCTGTCTTTCTAGCGCACTCATGAGAATCCCAAGGTTCATTTTGCCAAAATGTGTTGAATTGTATCGCGGAACTTGTTTGGAACTTAAGGTGAGATATGTGAGTGAAATTTACCCCATAGTCTAGGAGTTCAAGATTCGTTCACTCTCTAGATGATAAAAGAATTGTTTCATTTCACTAACCTATTAGTTCAAGTCGAAAAACACTAATACTTAAGTATCGATCCTTATTAATATGCTCAGAATTTTTGTATATCCTTTGCATTAGTGCGGGATTGTTGGAAGTAATACTAAGGCTTGAAATATTGTCTAGATACATTATTTCATAGAGGTGCCTTCCATTATCTTGTAAAAGCATCTCACCACTACTTGCATGTATTTTGCCACTAACTCCATGTTTTTGGCTCATGTTTATGGTAGCGGTTATGCTACTAACTTTGTTAGTGATGTGCTAATTAACCACTATAAATATGAGAAGCTTGTAGTCATTTGAGACACATATCTTTCATATCATTTACTTCTTCTCTATGATAATTTTGAGCATATCATATGAGTTCCAACTCCTATCTGTTGAGTACACTACTTTTAGGAGTGTTGTGTGACTTTGGGGGACAACGTCTAAATCGATTTGTACCGTAGTCGAGGCGATTTCGTTTCTCATTAAGTGACTTTCATACCACGACACAACAATATTTATTCTCTAAATATATTTCACCCTATAATAACTCTATATTTCCAACAACAATGCATCAGTTAGTAGTCGGACAATCAGAAAACCAACTCCATCCTATCCAAACGATGATAATATGAACATCACATGGCCAAGGACTCGAGTTACTATTGAGTAAGTTAGAAAGCAATTCACACAAAATTATCAAAGTGCAATGATTTCCCCACCTCATATCTAGACAATCAATTAGCCTACCACTTCTACTCAAATTAACACAGCTCTCACTGTCTGACAAATATAAATCGCGTATATTGACCACAATAAACCAGGCTAATTACACCAATATCTAAATTCAACAACTTTAATAGCCAATTTATAAATAAGAAATAATCCCTCTATTTAAATCTTTGATAATCTGAGTTTTTTGCATTCTGAGTGTTATTACTAGTACACTTGCTATTTGCTAACACGCATGTTGGGAAACCGTTTTATTTCCCTACTTTCTTCCACTTCATATGATATGACACGATATGTGTTCAATCCAACACGGGCATACTCTTCCATCAACTCTCATGGTATAATTTATCCTTTTCCATAGGCCCAAATATCCAAATAATCCAACACAAAGCAACGAGGTCAAAACGTCTAGAGTAATATCAAGCAAAAAATCTAATTGCATGGAATATAAACCGCAACTTAACCGTTGGTCTCTCTTATGACTTGTTAGTAGACCTGTCAAATTCCGACACGACCCGATCCGTTTTTCTAGGGTCAAGACCCGAAAATTTCGACCCGGTGACCCGTACCCGAGGCCCGTTATTTTATGGTTAAAACCCGACCCGACCCGGTCGACCCGTTGGGTCAAAGGTAAATCAAGAATTTCATTAAAATATTAATATTTATGTATTATATTTGAAAAAATGGTCAATAAAATAATATTTTTAGTACTAAAAAATTACAAACACAATTAAAAAATCAATTTTATACAATTTTAATAATATTTAATAATAAAATAATTATTAAAAACAATTTATTTTAATAATTATGTCAATATAGTTAATGTAAACATTAATTATGATTAAAATATTAATTTTAAATACGTTTTGCATTTAATAAAAATATATTTTCGATAAAAAATTGGGAAAGAAAAGGCGTTAGAGACTATTTTTTTACCCGTATTCTGACTCTAACCCGACCCGTAACCCGTATGACCCGTCCTGTATGCGACCCAACCCGTATTCTGACTCGACCCGGGATCTGACCAGCCCGACCCGTTTGACTGGTCTACTTGTGAGGGGTTGTAAATTGAATGGTAAATATATGTTATAGCTAAAATGAGTTAGTAGTAAGTTACGCTGAGTCAGCAAGTTTGTTAGAAGGTTGTTAGAAGCCCGCTGTAAAGGTGTTAACAATATGTTGTTAAGAGGAGTTAGTTAGCCTTGCTTGTCTATAAATACTCTGATGTAATCATTGCTTAGCCATAAAATATACACAATTACAATCTCAATCTTCTCTATCTTCTTATAATCTGTTACTCGAGCTTCTTTATTAGCTCCTGTAATTACTCTGTTTAGTACTCGAGTTAGTCAAAATTCTTGTACAATAACATTAGTATCAGTAGTCTCGATTCTGCGACCTGAAGTGCTACAATGGCGAAAGGAAATAAAGACTCTGGTAATGAGTTGGATGGCAAATTAAAGACCTTACAAGAACAGATTCAGCAGCAACTGGAGGAACAAAACGCCAACTTACAGCAGCAAAACAAGGAATATGAGCAACAAATGGCGGAATTAAGGGTAGAAATGCTGCAAATTATGAAGAATGTGGAAAAGAATTCAAGAATTGGGGTTGAGGATGATGATTCTGCAAGTGTTCATCTTTCTAAATCTGGGGGCTCCAAGTTTTCTGATCCTCGAAACAACAAATCCTCTTATGGGTATGCTCTTAAACTACAATTTCCCTCTATTAATGGTTCAAGTGCTCGTGCTTGGGTTAAAAAATGCAAAAGCTACTTTGATTTGTGTAAAATCCTAGAAGAGCAAAGAATTGATGTGATGTCTTTAAACATGTTACATAAAGCATAAATTTGGGTAAATAGTTATTTGGAGACTGTTAAACAGGTTGAATGGGAAACTTTTGTGACTGATTTGTATGCAAGATTTCCTGATAACATGATGTTGTCGAATTGTTTAACAAATTAGAGCAGACTAGATCTTTAGAAGATTATGTGGATGAATTTGAGTCGTTAAAAGCAGTCATGTTGTAGAAAAATAAATGCTTAACTGGGGATTATTTTGTGGAAAGTTTTGTTGGTGGATTGAAACCAAGTTTAAAAACATTTGTTAGGGCATTTCAGCCTATCACCATTGCTAAGGCCCTTGAACTTGCTCGATTACAAGAAGAAAATCTATCCATAAAATTCAATAAAGTCAACCATACCCCAAAATCTTTTACATCAAGTAAAAAACAACCTCCTTTGAAACCTAAACCTTCATTTTCAAGAACTTCCAATAACACTCAACCTAAGTCAGTGGTCTCACCTACAACTAGTGTGGGGTCATCAACTGATAAACCATTAAAAATGCCCACAAGAAAAGAAATGGATGAAAGGAAGGCTAAAGGCCTTTGCATGTACTGTGGTGATTGATAAGTAAATATTTGTATGATTTTAACCCTTAATTTAGCTCGGTTTTGTATGTCATTTGTGCTTTGTTAAGCCACTTTATGAGCTAATATCGTCTTCTAGGCGAATTCCTATGTTCTAACCTGTTTTGTAGGGAAAGTGACGTTTCTACGCCCTTTTTCTATATTCCCGAGCATTTGCCTAGAACCTGACGATTTGAAGAAGCAATCTTGACCAAGTGAAAGGCATTTCAAGAAGGTTCACTAATTCAAAAGAGAGAAGAAGCAAAGACAGTTATGTAGTTGTCGGAAGATCAATCAATTAGGCGAAAGCAATCATCGCTTTACATCAAACCCTATCAACAAACCCGACTCAAGAGGTCAAGGGAGATGATGGAAGTCAAGTCATAGGCAAAGGAAGATGAAACGTTGATCAAAGCTTCGAGATGACCACTTACCCGATCGGGGAAGTGTGTACCCGATCAGGGATGTTCGCTGCTCCGCACAAATTGCTTCGACTTCCTATTTTTGTCCTATATGTTCAATGCTTGACCCCTTCCCCACAAAACCCTAATGCTATATAAAGAGAGCTCCAGCCACTCTTCTCAACACATCTCATATCAATCTTACATCTTCTTCTCATACTTCTCTTCTTTCTTTAGATTAGTTTTTCTTCTTTCTTAGTTTAGTTTAGTTTAGTTTTCTCTAGTTTAGTTTAGTTCTAAGTTTGTATGGTTCTACTTGTAATTGGAACTCAAGTTTCCGGGTTTGCATTTCCTATTCAAGTTCCTATTCCATTTCAATCTTTGCTATCCTTTCCGGTAATCTTTATTCTCGTTTTTACATTATAGTCTCATTCTCTTTTAGTATTTCCTTTATCATGTTTACCATTCTTAGTTTTATAATCATAGTTGCCCTTTCATTGTTAATCATGCATAAGTAGTCACCTTTCTAGGGTGTAGGGTAGCCATGTTAGATTGATTAAAAGATGATAATTGGATAAAAGAAATTGTGCCTTTAAAACGTTGTGTCTATGCATGTTTGGATTGTAACGACAGTTAACGATTTTTGGCCATAATCATTGACTAGAATGGAATTCTCTTCCAAGGTAGAGATACGCGAATTGAATAGACAAAGCATGACATGGTAGATTAAGACCTAATATATCGCCTAAAAGCCTGCTAGACCATCTGATCTATGATTGTAATGAACGCATCATTCTTACGAACTCACAATGAATTATTTGCATATCCTAAATCCAATTTCATCAATATGTTAATCTACATGTGTGAACCTACTTCCCTAGATTGTTTTCTTTATTGCATTGATTCATTTTCATTATAGCATTTAGTAATTAGTGACAACATTCGCCAATCGTACAAGATAGAGCTCTAACCATAACTACTCACAAGTATCTCCCGTCTCCCCGAGATCGACCCCTTACTTGCCTAATTACATTAATTTGTGGTTAGCCTAGTCTGGGTTATTTATCTTTGATTAGGGTACGCGACAACCCGATCAAATTTTGGCGTCGTTGCCGGGGAGCACGGTTTTGTTTATTTGTGATTAGTAGAGTTTTACCTTGTCTTTTTTTTTTTTCTTTTGTCTCGAGGAACACTTGTTCCTTGCGATTTTTCTCACCTTTTGCTTGTAGTATAGTGACTCTTTTCAGGTAATAGCAATATTTTCTTTCAAAGGGATTGCTTTATTTTCTCTCAATGACTATCTATTTCGAACCTCCACAATGCGAGAATGAGCCTTTCCATGAATACCTCAACCGATTTTATAGCTATTCTAACCATATTATCTCTCTTGGGTATACCCTTGATGAGACCTATATGAGAGATGTCGTGCTTCATGGAATGCTCATTGAGTGTCATAGTCTGGCTATGCAATTGAGTGGTGGAAGTTTTTATCAGAAGAGAGGAGAGGAACTTTGGATTTTCTTGGACTTTATGGCATCCCAATCTTGGAAAGAAAAGCACCGGCGGTTGAGAATCCAAGAGCAAATCAATGAAATCATGGCTCAAATTCAAATGCTCAAAGGGCAAAAGGAAGAACCCACGTTTAAAAAATGTAAGCCCATCAATTTTCCTTATGCTTTTTCACCCTCCTCATGTGAGTCTATTTTCTCCTATGCTTTTTCAGCCCCCTCATGTGAGTCTATTTCTCCCCAATCATATGAGTTAATAGATGACGATGATGATGGTCCAACCTTTTCTATTGAAAGTCACTCTAGTGTCGTTCCATTTGACAATGTTGAGACCCCCATTATTGATATTGACCATATGGTAGTCGAGACTTTAGACAAGGATGTTGTTAAGCCCATTTGTGACTCCAATGGAGAGTCGTCGATCGAGTATCATATTTCTTTGAAAATCCCTTCGCTAAAGATATTCCAGATTTATTTGAAACTGATACTAGGTTTTGTGAACCTAGCCTTGAAATTAAGTGGGATCAACCACCCATTTTTGATTCCCAATCCTTTGATTCACCCTACCCCCAATTAGAGTCGCTTAATGATATTTTGGGAACTAATTGTTTGTTCCATGATCTTAAACATTTCACTCCATCTCTCACTGACGAGTGGAGCAGTTCAGTGGTCATCTATGAAGTTTCTCATGCGCACAATGATAAGATATATCACTTCTTACCTTCAATATTTCATGCCTATATCTTGTCAATTGCTTACATATGTTTTTGTATAGCTCATGCGCAGGTGTATGATCGACTTCTAAGGGCATTGACATGCTTTTTAAGGCACAAAGATTGATTTTCATTAATAAAGAGTCTAGCGAGACGTTAAACCAGCGCTTCTCGGGAGGCAACCCGTGTTTTCCCTTTCTTTTTGCATTTTATTTTTATTTTTCCCTTTTTCGTTGTTTTGTTAAATTGACCTTGCAGTTGAGAGAGTTTTTGAAGAATCTATGAAGACCTTCATTGTCAAGTCCAAAAGACTAGCTTGGGGGAGTCCGCGCTAACTAATAAGCTTCACTCTTCTCTCATTTTTCCTTTTCCCCATTAAGCATCTCATTGCATATTTTGTCTTTGTGCTCACATTGAGGACAATGTGATGTTTAGCTTGGGGGAGGGATTGCATTTTCCCATTTTGCATTTTAGTTGATCATTTTTTTCAAATTTTGAATAAAAGAACAAAGAAGATTTTTGAGAAACAAACTTTAACAATTTCTGAACATAATTTGAATGCTTGTCATGCTTTCGCGTGCTTGGTTACTATGCGATCATGTTCACATTTCCAAACTAGCGATTTCAAAAAAATGATTCAATATTATTGAATTTTGCTACTGGGGATTGCTCCTGTACACAGTAGGCATGGAATGAATCTATAGATGAGTACGCGTGATCTTGACATTTGGCAAGTTACATATATTGTTAGGTAGAACCTCTTTAGACTGGTACATCTATACCCAGTCTCATTTAGGTGTGTGTAGTTCTCCTTGTGATGTGTGTCATGTCAAAACGCATAAGTATGGTTCTCATTTCATTTCTATAAGCATTGCATTCATGATTCACTAAGATTTGAAGCCTTTTTCACTTTAAAATGCCCCTCAAAATTAGCCCCTTCATACGAATGCTTCACAAAATAATAGCTACATACAAAAACTGCCTACCTTTTGAGCTAGTAGCTAGACTGTGGTGTATGGGTGCTCTTTTGAGAAGATTTTGTTCCTTAATGACAAAGTGAATTTGGAGAACGAAAAATATTCAAGAAGTGGTGTTCAAAAGAAAAGAAAAGAAAGAAATAGAAAAAATGAAAAAAATCGGAAATTGAAAAAGAAAAAAGAAAGAAAAAAAAGAAGAAGTTGTGAGTATCTCCTCAAAATGTCAATTCAATGATTAGAAGGAGTTTACCCTTGTGTTTCGTGTGTAATAAGCCAGTCAGTTCCTTCTGGCTTCGTTTTTCGTCTTCTGGGAAATTGATCGAAAGTTTGGATTGAGTATTCATTTATCATTGATCAGTTGCTAGCTCATTCTAACCTTCACATTGAACATAACTATTTGTCCACCTTTCACCCATTTCCCAAAGCCTTCTTCATTTTTTAGGCTTCTTTTCTATGTGCATTGTGATCTTTGACTTGTGTTTTGAATTGTTTACCATATTAGATTGCGGACACATTTTCATAAGTCGTAGATATGTGAGTGTCTCAAAAACATTTACACCTAAAGAAATCACCTTTTACATACATTGAGTGTTCGAGTGTGCCGTGAGAGTACATTTTTCAAAAGATCATACAAGAGCCGAAAATCTATAGTGAATTCTTTGTGCTACGCCGTTATGTAAATCTCAGCCATGTTTATGTATCATTCTTGCCCACGTTGTTTTTGGGTTATGATTCATTATGTTCCCAAAGCTTTATGTTGAGATTTGTTTCTTGACGGTGTAGTAGCCAATGCTTGCAGCCCTTGTCCTGGTATTGTTTGTTGTGTTTGCTCGAGGACAAGCAAAGGTTTAGCTTGGGGGAGTTTTATAAGTAAATATTTGTATGATTTTAACCCCCAATGTAGCTCGGTTTTGTATGTCATTTGTGCTTTGTTAAGCCACTTTATGAGCTAATATCGTCTTCTAGGCGAATTCCTATGTTCTAACCTGTTTTGTAGAGAAAGTGACGTTTCTACGCCCCTTTTCTATATTCCCGAGCATTTGCCTAGAACTCGACGATTTGAAGAAGCAAGCTTGACCAAGTGAAAGGCATTTCAAGAAGGTTCACTAATTCAAAAGAGAGAAGAAGCGAAGACAGTTTCGTAGTTGTCGGAAGATCAATCAATTAGGCGAAAGCAATCATCACTTTACATCAAACCCTATCAACAAACCCGACTCAAGAGGTCAAGGGGGATGATGGAAGTCAAGTCATAGGCAAAGGAAGATGAGACGTTGGTCAAAGCTTCTAGATGACCACTTACCCGATCGGGGAAGTGTGTACCCGATCGGGGATGTTCGCTGCTCCGCACAAATTGCTTCGACTTCCTATTTTTGTCCTATATGTTCAATGCTTGACCCCTTCCCCACAAAACCCTAATGCTATATAAAGAGAGCTCCAGCCACTCTTCTCAACACATCTCATATCAATCTTACATCTTCTTCTCATACTTCTCTTCTTTCTTTAGATTAGTTTTTCTTCTTTCTTAGTTTAGTTTAGTTTAGTTTTCTCTAGTTTAGTTTAGTTCTAAGTTTGTATGGTTCGACTTGTAATTGGAACTCAAGTTTCCGGGTTTGCATTTCCTATTCAAGTTCCTATTCCCATTTCAATCTTTGCTATCCTTTCCGATAATCTTTATTCTCGTTTTTACATTATAGTCTCATTCTCTTTTAGTATTTCCTTTATCATGTTTACCATTCTTAGTTTTATAATCATAGTTGCCCTTTCATTGTTAATCATGCATAAGTAGTCACCTTTCTAGGGTGTAGGGTAGCTATGTTAGATTCATTAAAAGATGATAATTGGATAAGAGAAATTGTGCCTTTAAAACGTTGTGTCTATGCATGTTTGGATTGTAACGACAGTTAACGATTTTTGGCCATAATCATTGACTAGAAAGGAATTCTCTTCCAAGGTAGAGATACGCGAATTGAATAGACAAAGCATAACATGGTAGATTAAGACCTAGTAAATCGCCTAAAAGCCTGCTAGACCATCTGATCTATGATTGTAATGAACGCATCATTCTTACGAACTCACAATGAATTATTTGCATATCCTAAATCCAATTTCATCAATATGTTAATCTACATGTGTGAACCTACTTCCCTAGATTGTTTTCATTATTGCATTGATTCATTTTCATTATAGCATTTAGTAATTAGTGACAACATTCGCCAATCGTACAAGATAGAGCTCTAACCATAACTATTCACAAGTATCTCCCGCCTCCCCGAGATCGACCCCTTACTTCCCTAATTACATTAATTTGTTGTTAGCCTAGTCTGGGTTATTTATCTTTGATTAGGGTACGCGACAACCCGATCAGTGATCCTTACACCCCTGGCCACCACCTTATACACAAGAGACCCACCTTGATTTGGATTGAAACTGAGGATCAGGAATAATATCAAGATGATTTTGCGTTTATAGATGTAGATGAAGGGTTATCTATGGCTTGTATTTCAGTCAATGCCATCACTGGATCATCTAACTTTCAGACCATGAGGGTAACTGGTTTCTATGAGAAGAAGCCATTGCAAATTCTAATTGACAGTGGTAGTACACATAACTTTGTGGATGAAGGGACTGCTAAACTTTTAGGGTGTCAAATTGAAAGGATCAATCCAAAGGCAGTCAAATTAGCAGATGGAAACCAAATTGTTGTGAAACAAATTTGTAAGGGATTTTCTTGGAAACTGCAGAACACAATATTTACCTCAGATTTGATTGTATTACCATTGGGGAGTTGTGATATTGTCTTAGGGGTACAGTGGTTGTCTTTCCTAGGACCAATCATTTGGGATTTTTAAAAGTTAACAATGGAATTTACCTTGCAAGGGACCAAGCATGTCTTAAGGGGCATGGCAGCACGAAAAATCCAATCTGTGAATGGGAAACAGTTGAATAGGGTGTTAGAAGCTGAGGGCTAGTATGCGTTGCTGCAAGTATGTGACATGCCAGCTTCCTATTCAGAAGAACATATTGAATGCTCTCTACTGCTGGCCACAACTAACTCGGATAACTTTGATATCATGGACTCTATCTTACACAAGTATAGAAGTTTGTTTGAGGAACCAACAGAATTACCCCCTTTTAGAAGAGAGTTTGATCACATGATTCCAGTTAAAACTGGATCTCACCCTGTAAATAAATGACCCTATAGGTATCCTGTTTTACAAAAATATATCATTGAAAACATGGTGAAGGAGATGTTGGACAAGGGTGTGATTTAAACCAGTTGCAGTCCTTATGCTTCCCCAGTAGACTTGTTATAGCTAAAATGAGTTAGTAGTTAGTTACGCTGAGTCAGCAAGTTTGTTATAAGGTTGTTAGAAGTCAGCTGTAAAGTTGTTAACAATAGGTTGTTCAGAGGAGTTAGTTAGCCTTACTTGTCTATAAATACTCTGACTCTGATGTATGTAATCATTGTTTAGCCATAAAATATACACAATTACAATCTCAATCTTCTCTCATCTATTTCTCTCTCTTCCTATAATCTGTTACTCGAGCTTCTTTATTAGCTCCTTTAATTACTTTGTTTAGTACTCGTGTTAGCCAAAATTCATGTACTATAACATTGGTATCTGTAGTCTCGATTCTGCGACCAGAAGTGCGACAATGTTGAAAAGAAATAAAGACTATGGTAATGAGTTAGATGGCAAATTAAAGACCTTACAAGAATAGACTCAACTGCAAATTAAAGACTCCCATTTCAATGTTTAATACTTTCATTTTATTCTTCTTAGTTCTTCCCTTGAACGAAATTGAAAAGCAACTCGATCCGAAAAGATTAACCCGAGATCTGAAACTGACTCGAGTTGCAAAACCCGAATATAACCCGAAATCCAAATTAACCCGACTTGACCCGAGTCCACTATACCCGAAACAACCCAACCCAAAATCAGCCGACCCGAAAGTGACTCGAATAAGATAATTTGAAGTCACATCCCCTTATAACTAAAACAATAAGTCTATCCACAAGTTTTCCCTCCAAATTCACCTATCTTAATATGAAAACAAATAAACTTATATATTGTGGTGTGAATTTCCCTATTTCAATAAGCAAAAAACAAATGAAATTGACGTACATGTAATAAATTTACAATGCAAGGATAACATTAATTTATAATTTAAAAAATTAAGCAACTAAACAAATTTAGTGGCCATGTTTCATTAGTACCTATGCTACGTGACAATTAAGTTTTGTTGCTAAAAATCACAATACTATACCCCCTCTTAAAAAACCATGCAATTGTATGGGTTCTAAACTAGTTTAATATTATTACATTAATTTGAAGAGGCTAAGATTGAGTATACCTTAAAAAAACACTTTATACAATAATATAAAAAGGTTATCTTGAACATTATATTACGACACGTGGCAAAATTAGAATCTCTAAGAAGCAGATTCAAATTATGCCAACCAGAACTAACCCGTCCAGAAATAACTCTTGACACCAAAATGACCTGACCCAGTAACCCGAAAATGACCCGACAAACCCGAAAGAAACCTGAAATCCGAAATTACCTGACCCCAATCCGAACTAACACGATTAATTGACAAATCCAAATTGATCCGGCCCGAACTGGACTGATCCGACTAACCCATTTGTCAGGTCTAGCTATAATGGACTAGTTTTCATTCATCATGATTCATGTTGATAATTGGGTCATTTTGTAGATTTCAGCCCAAGTATACGATTGAAGGAAATACGATAGAAATTGTTTGACCTAATTTTTCTTGTCCTATTTAATCTCACTTCAACTCACCTCCTCACATCACTCACATCACTTATACAAATCACTCTTTACCATGGAAATTGATAAAGCACTCAAACAACCACTTCTTTCCGACCCGGTGGTGGATCTCAAACGGCATCACCATGTCCGACTACTTCAAAAACTCATGCTTCCTCCTCTCAACCACCACAACTATGACCTGCGCAAATTTCAAAAACTTATGCTTCCTCCTCTCAACTACCACAATCATCACCTCCAGAAACTTCAAAAACTTATGCTTTCTCAACTTAACCACCACAAATATCACCTTCACAAACTTCAAAAACTTCTGCTTTTTCCTCTCAACCACCACAATCATCACCTCTACAAACTTCAAAAACTTCTGCTTCTTTCTCTCATCCACACTACAACAAATTGACACTTGCGCCACGATTCATTCCACGTTAATATATAATTCGTGGCTAAACTTTGCTTAGCCACAGGAAAAATTCATTCACTAACTTAGAAAAAAAAATTATGCCACGGGAAAAGTTTTCCCGTGGCAAAAAGTCACTTGCGCCATGAATATGGTTACAGTCGTGGCTCAAAGTCAATCTTGTCACGACCTATGGCATACCCGTGACTAAAGTATAATTAGTCACGAATTAAACTGTGGCAAATAGTTTTTTTAGCCACGACTTACCTCTTGCCTCGTGGCAACATAATTACTTAGCCATGAGTTAACAAATACTCGTGGCAAAAAACATTTCATACTTGAATTAATATATGTTTATGTTAAAAAAAATTAAAAATTATTTTTTAAAAAAACTACTAATGTTGAATGAAATTTATACAAATTTAGATAATATCAAAAAAAAAAATAGATATAAAATGTTGAAAATAATTTGATTATTGAATAAGTATTTGGTATTTTTTAGTTTAGTTTAATAAGAATTTGAAACTTTTCTAAAATTACATACATTTAATAAAACAATTTATCGTCTAAATTTTTGATTCGTTACAAATAAAAATTTTATTTAATGGTTTTAACATGGATATTATAATAAATTTATCTGAATATATAATTATGTTTATTAAAGCCATAAATTTTACTTAATTTATTTTATTAAATTTGGTTAAAATTTTATAATCTTGAAAAACATTTTTTAAAGATTTTATCACATTTTAAAAACATATCATATCAAATTAAATAAATAAGTTATTTAATATTTGTAATTAAGAAGTTTAAAACTAATAGACCGTGAAATGTTTTATTCAAAAATTAATTTATAACTTTGTTTGTAAGATATTAATATTGAAAAATGAATTTGAGATAATTTACTTGGTGAACAATTATATTTGGATAACGGTTTAGAATTTAAAAGGAAAATACAATTACACTAATGATTAAATAGAATAAATACGTTGAAAAACGAAAGTAAAAAATAATCTCCAACAAATAAATAAAGAAAAGGAAAACAAATAAGTTTAAAATGTAAAGATTACAAAGAAAAATAAGTTAATGATTATAATAAGTCAAAGACATTTCTATTAATTATTTTAGAAAACAATAGATTAGAAATTACTTTGTTTTTTAAATCCGTCTGCATTTAAAATACACTATGATAAAAAATTTCTTTCTAAATCACATTTTAGTGACTTATTATGTCTTTTTTTCAACTTATTTTTCATTTGTATAAATGATTTTACCCTTTTTAATATATATTGGATATGTCACAATCGGAATAAATTCAGAGAGTAATTTTAAAAAACGTTATAATACGAGAGTAATTTTAGAAAATTTGATTTTTTTACGAAAATAGCTTATTTACTCCTCAAGAAAAATATGAAATTATATCGTAAGACCTTATTTTCTCTGTTTTTTTATTGCACAAAGTCACGACTTTCTAGTTATAGAGTTTATTTTTAAAAAAATATAGTCATATTTACGAATAAAAAATTATTCATTAATTACCCAAAAATTGTCACTTTGTACCAAAAAAATTTCACGTTTTTTGAGTCGCACGAACGACTGTCATATTATAAAAGTTGCGTTGAAAACAAAATATTAAAAAAAATTTGAAAAAACCATACTAAAATATGTCGCTAAATTAAATAAATAAAATTTTAGGAAAACACGATTAAATTAATTTTTGGAGACAATAGTTTTTTTGATTCCGGTAAAACATTACTCAAAATAATTATTCGGAAGATAATCATCGAAAACTTGATTTTATTGGCCAAAATAATTTTTTTTCCGCCAATTATATAAATCATGTAATACAGTTATATATAAGTAATACTAAATATAGTTTTGAAAGATAAAACACATTTTAAAAAGATTCAAAATGATAATTATATCAACAAAGTTAGCTTTCAGTTTCGCCAGATTATCATAAGAACTCCAAAATTATGCGTGCTCAGGTGAGAGTAGTTTTGGGATGGGTGACCTTCTGGGAAACTTATCTGATGCATACAAATGCACCGTTAACGGGAATGATTAGCCACGGGGGAACCGTGGCTAAAAATTCAGTTTTTGCCACGTTATTGTTTTTCCTTTGGCTATCTGTTAGCCACGGCCACTTGCGCCACGAAAGGTTTTTTCGTGGCAAAGTACTTTAGCCACGGAAATTCAACACTTCCGCCACGAATTTTGTCGTGGCCCAAGTGCTCATTTGTAGTAGTGCCACCAGCATCACCTCAACCACGTCGTTACTTAACCGCCTTTAGACTACGATCACGAACAAAACTAAAAAAAAAATAATTTACGTCGGCAGTTAACCTCCCCACCACAAATTCTTATTATTGTAACTCACCATAGCCAACAAAATAAATCATTATCTCACTCTCCTCTTTTTACCCAAGAACAAAAAGAGGTATTCAATGAATTTGAACAAGAAGAGCTTTATATCATGGCCATAAAAGTAGTATTATCAAATCAGAAATCAACAGCTTCTTGTTCGAGAATATTTTTATTCACTTAGTACGTTAGGCTTGACGAAAGAACAGATGTGTGATCTTTTTGAAGTCATTATGGTTCAGGTTGAAAGACGTCCAAAAAAACCTCTTCCCACCCTCCTCACCGTTAATGTTCTACCATTGACATATCCAATCGTCGATTTGGCTTTCCGGCACCAACTCTGTCAGAGCTTACGCGCTTGCGCAGGTTACGGGAATCGATACAGTACTATTGCTTTTATTGGATGGTTCGCATATGTAGTTTTACCCAAGCTCTTCTCTGATGCCAATATCGCGCCCCTCTTAGCTAGTCACCATGCTCTCATCTCAACCCTTAATCTATTTTAAATCGGTCTTACCTAATTAGTTAAGGAGAACTATTATGTTATGTTTTTCATTGTATGAATTCCAAATCCGTTATTAATGAAGGAAGGGATTTGTGTTTTATTTTACCTTTATTTTTTATTCATTTTCTTTTGCTTTGTTTTTTTCGCATTTGCATAATAATTTCCTGTTTTTCCTTTAATTAATGAAAGATGATTAAATCAATATCCTTCAATTTTAATTTGTTATAAGAAAAAACATAAAAAAATATTGATTTTAATATGTTTTGCACATTATTTAAATAGCCCACAATGCGATAATTATGGGGATAATAAAATCAAAAATACTACTCCGTAAGAAGGTAGAGGTACTAAGAGCACCCACAATGGGCTCTTCACCCATTTTAATGAAAATGGTGAAAATGAGAGAGAGAAGAAAAATGTCACTTTATGGCTAAAAAAAAAGAAGAAAAAGGTGTGTGAAGATTTTCATATGTGTGAAAAATGGGGAAGAGAATAATATGGCCCCACCATGTCCTTTATTTAACACACAATTTGCCTTTTGCTATCAACTTCACGTGCATATGTTCAAAATGAGAGAGAATGGGGTTGGCATGGCCACTAGTAACACGCCACGTGGCCAACCCCCAACAACTCTATCTTTTTTTCTTTTGCAACAGATACAAACAACGACTCTTTTCTCAGTGATATTAAATTTTAATTATTTAAAAAAAAAAAAATCATAGTTCATATAATTCAGAATTCCCACGCATGCATCAAGCTCTTAAAAAATACTTAATTGAACATATATGGTAAGAATTTGGTTAATTAAGTTTTATCCTTGAAGTGCATGTAATTTAATTGTATTATATTTATTTTAATAGTTTGTTTACTTAAGTGTCAGTGTTTATTTTTAGTTCTATGTTTTAATTTATTTATGTAGTAATTGTTGTAAGTTTTAATTGTGTAAGATGTAGATTATTGAAGAGTACACGTTTTTTTATGTTAACTTTGCCTATGTTTTATTTGATTTTTATTGAGTTAATGTAATGTAATTTTTATATTAAAAAAAACCATTTACAAAAAACCATTTCATTTGGTTTTTATTTAGTAGTAAATCTGTATTCAAAAAAACCGTTTTAAAAAATGAAATTTAAATTTACAATAATAACGGAATAAATTTTTAACTCAAAAATATAAATATGATTACAAGTATTTATAATGAAGTATAAAAAAAATAATGAGTAAGTGGAATGTTGATGTGGATAGTGTGGGATATAGTAAAGTATGTGGGATAATGAAAGTTGAGTATTTGTAGATGTGAGTGTTTTTTTTTTTATGTTTTTTGGTAAATTTTTGTGGTGAGTGGAAAGCTGCGGTGGAAGCTGAATAGAAGAGAAAAAAGATGAAAAAGTGTATGATGAAAATGGGTGAGATTGCACCATTGCAGATGGTCTAAAGACTTACACTATTACACACCTCGGAGTCTCGTACTATTATGTCCTATTTGATTGTCCACCTTTATTTCCTTTTATTTCAAGTTAAATTAACTTTCCAATTGCCCTCCCCAATTGGATATGTTAAAAGGAATACTATCTGTCTTCAATTTATGACGGGTAATGTCCGTTTTTAATGAGAATTTTTGTTATATTATAATAAATGATAAAATTCGATTTATATATAATAATTATTTACAACTATGGTGTTACGGTAACGACTAATGCGTGGTACTAAAATTTAAATTTGGCATCCGAGAATTGCTAATTTTGGGTCAATCGGGTTGAGTATGGATGAGGTGGACTAAGGCTCTGTTCTTTCTGACTTATTTTCAGCTCATTTCAGTTCAGTTCATCTCTAGTCAGTTCAGATCAACTCAGTTCAGTTCAGTTCAACTCTATTCAGTTCAGTTCAGGTTTATTCAGTTTACTTCAGCTCCACTAAAGTCAACTCACTTTGGTTCTACTCATCTTAAACATAAAAGTTTTTATTAATATTAATATTATTGATATTATTTTATTTTATTTTTTTATTATAAACCGCAACTTATATTAAGATCAACAACAAGTTTACAACTTATTATTATTATTATTATTATTTTTTATATTTTTATTTTTTTTTGCAAGAAGTGATATTTCTCATATATTCTTATAAAATATTACATGAGGTTTCTTACAAGTGAATAGCCCCTAAAAGAATAAAAATAAGAAAGTAAAACATTTGAAGGATATCCCTCTAAGTAGTAGTAAGCATCACAACTAGAAACAATACAAAAAAATTTAGGAGTTTAGAGCTTCAACTAGTTCCTCATACTCGTATTTGGCTTTGTGTAGCAAGAAAGCACTCACCACAAACTGAATTTCCTTCCACAATAAGCTCACTGGCCTTTCATGCCCCTCATATATCTTTTTGTTGCGCTCAACCCAAACATAATAGACAATGGAAGCCAGTCCACAGAGGATCCAATTCTTCTGCCATGGCCTTGTAGGACCTGATTGTGACAAGGTAAGGAGCCTTCTGAGGTGAATAACATTGGCATTCCAACCAGACCAGAGAAGCAAACGTGAGAGAAGAGCTTGAGAATAAATGCAGCTGAAGAATAGGTGCCTGGAGCTTTCAGCAGCAAATTTACAGAGTTAGCAACGATTGGGGATGTACATACCTCTGGAAATAAGAAGATCAGTAGTGCAAAGCTTCCTTTGAATGGCAAGCATCAGTGTAATTATATGCCTAGGAAGAATGCATTTCTTTTGAACAGTTTTGTAGCAAGCAATGACTTGCATTCGAGGCCTAAGAACCTCATTAGCTTTGCTAATGGAGAAGTCCCCTTTGACAGTGCAATTCCTAAGCAAAAGTTTCACAACATCAAGACTGCCCAGCTTAAGAATGCATTTGTCTCTAACTTGAAGGACACCTCTGAGGCTTTCAGGGGTGAAATTCTTTAACCTGTAGGTCCCAGATGCTAGTTCTGGTAAGAAAGTATTTCCTAATCCAGGAAATTCAGATCGTTCCAGTCCCATGATCAAGGTGCCATAACCATTTTAGCATAGAGGCTACATTCCAGGTTTCAATGTCTTTCACATTGAAACCACCTTCAGACCAGGACAGACAAATTGATTGCCAGCTTTTGAAAACCATTCTGTTGTGATGAGACGAGGAATTCCAGAGAAGGTTCTTGCAGGATTTATTAATGAACTTGCAAATGTGCCTAGGAAGGAGGATGCAACTACCCCAGAAGTTAATGAGTCCAAAAATGACAGAGTTAATAATCTGTATTCTTCCAGCATAAGAAAGGTATTTAGTAGAGCATGAGTGCAATAAAGTAGAGATCTTAAGAGCAAGGTTATCAAACATGCTATGGGTCAACCTAGCATGATTAATAGGCATACCCAAATACCTGAAGGGAAAAGAACCACCATTGAGACCAATGCTGGAGAGAATATGAGACTTAAGTTCATCAGATATACCTCCAAAATAAGCTTCAGTTTTCTCTAAACTAGCAGTGAGGCCAGACCAAGTGGAGAAATCCTTCAATGTAGCAACACCTTTTTCAACAGAAGGCTGATCACCTCTAGTAAAGACCATAAGGTCATCAGCAAAAATGAGATGATTGAGCTCCATCTTGACACATTTAGGATGGAAGGAAACATTTTTATCTTTGCACATGACCCCGAGGCTTCTGGAGAGGTTCTTCATGCCCAGGACAAAGAGGCAAGGAGAGAGGGGGTCACCCTGCCTAATACCACTTTTACCTTTGAAGAAACCAAAGTGAGATCCATTAGCTTTGATAGTGAACCAAGATCCAGTGATACATCTCATTACCCAATTAGTGAAAGTTTCAGGAAAGTTAAGAGCCTTAAGCATATTATGGATGAATTCCCATTGAATAGAATCAAAAGCTTTTCTTTTATCCACTTTAAGCATACATCTAGGAGTTAAATTTTTTCTGCTATAGCCCTTAACAAGTCCCTGGGTGAGCATAATATTCTCAAAGAGGCTCCTATTCTTAACAAAAGCAGCTTGTTCATTCCCTACCAATTTAGGCATGATGCTTTGGAGCTTGTTAGTCAGGATTTTGCTAATAGTTTTGTAGATGATAGAGCAGCAGGATATTGATCTAAAGTCCTTAACATAATGAACAAATTTCTTCTTAGGAATAAGAGAAAGAACAGTAATATTAGCCTGCTTTGGCATAAAAGAAGTTCTGAAGAAATCCCCAACTACTTTACAAAAGTCAGAAGAAACAATATCCCAAGCAGCTTTGAAGAAACCAGTAGAGAACCCATCCATTCCAGGACTTTTGTTAGAGCCTATAGAGAAGACAACATTCTTGATTTCCTCCTGAGAGACAGGTCTAATTAGCAAGGCATGGTCAACAGGATCAACACAGTTGCCATTAGAGATAGTAGCACGGTTTATAGGCTCAACCACAGTGGAGGTGCCCAAGAGTTGCTTATAGTATTGCACAAAAGCATTACCAACCTCCTGAGGACCCACATGGGAAGCACCATTAGTGTCCCGAATTTTCTCAATAACATGGCATTGTTGCCTTTCTTTAATTTTGGAGAAAAAATATTTAGAACATATGTCATTATGCTTAATGTCATGAAGCTTAGCACGCTGGGAAAGGATGCTGAGCTCAGCAGCCTTGAGAATAGAGAATTCTTCATAGAGCTTCCTCTCCTTAGCAATAAGATCAGTGGAAAGGGGATCACTCTGTAAATCCCTAAAACACTGATCTAAAACAACCTTTTTAGAAGAAACCCTAGAAGAAATGCTGGAGAAGTGCTTGGAGTGGAGTTCCTTCAGGGATAACGTGTAACACACGGAAATGTACCCTATTTTTCTAGTAGAAATATTTTACGAAATCTTTTCAGCAAATTTAAGTTTTAATTTATAATTTTATGTTCCGAGTCGAATTTAGAATTTCCGAGTTCGTATTTGGAATTTCTGTGAGATTCCATTGAAAATCCCGTCTTTTCTTAAGGAGAGTTTGACTTTTCTTGACTTTTGAGTCGAGTTTGACTTTTCTTGACTTTTGAGTCGTGTTTGACTTTTCTTGACTTTTGAGTCGAGTTTGACTTTTCTTGACTTTTAAGTTGTCTTTGACTTTTCTTGACTTTTGAGTCGTCTTTGACTTTTCTTGACTTTTGAGTCGTCTTTGACTTTTCTTGACTTTTGAGCCGCCTTTGACTTTCGTTGACTTTTCCGACTCACCCTTACTTATACTCCCTCATACTCCCTAAACCTAATTCATTTCCACACAACTCATTTCTTTCTTCTTCCTTAAGCAAAATCAAACCTTGCCTCCCTCTTGATTTCGATCTTATAATTCGCATAGATCATTCGTTCTTTGACGGAATTCACGTAAGTTCGTCTTATTCTTCCCCTCTTAGCTTCCTCTATCCGTATTGGAAATAAAATTACCGTCTTTCTCGCTTTTTAAATTATCCGT
>JAIUZE010026905.1:0-10979 GCA_022085475.1 Heliosperma pusillum | reverse complement strand
ATAACTTGGACCTAATAAAATAATAAACCGTGAGATAGAAGGGTAAGATGGGTAGATTTAGATTAGGATTTACTATGTTGTAGTCTCTTTGTTCTTGCTAAATGATAAGTACTAATCTGTGTTTTATTTTGCAAGATGCCTCCGAGGATTGACAACACGATCTTAGAAGCTCTTACCGTTATTATCCAAAACCAGCAAAACCAGCAAAACCAACAGGCAAATCCGATTCCTAATCCTATTCCCGATCGTGAGAGACACGGGAGTTATACGTGGGTTGCTTCCCAGCTATCGAGGAGCCAAGCCAAAACCTACGATGGCGAAGTTGATCCCGTTAAGCTTTCTGAGTGGTTACGAGATATGGAGAAGAGTTTTTCTCTTTATGATGTCCTTGAAGAGGACAAGGTCCGTCTTGCTTCCCACTTTTTAGTGAAGGAGGCAGATCAGTGGTGGACGCTTTCTGGTCCTACTGCTAAGTTGGAGCCAAATTTTGGGTGGACTCGTTTCCGGGAACTTTTGGAGACGAGGTTTTACCCGGATGAGTTGAGACAGCAAAAGCTAAAGGAGTTCATGGACTGTAAGCAGGGAGTTCTTTCTGTTCAAGAGTTCACAACCAGGTTTAACGAGTTGGCTCATTATGCCACTCGACTTATTTCGAGGGAGGAGGACAAAGCTTTCTTTTACTTAGGAAAGCTATCTCCTCAGGTGAAGGGGAAGATAAGTAGGGGTTCTACTTCTTTTGTCTTGATCTATAATGATGCTTTATGGGCGGAGAGTTCTATTCGGGAGATTGCCGAAGAGGCTCGTACTTCTTATATTGCTCCTAATTCGCATGGCAAGAGACCCTTATATCCTGTTTCCCGACCTTCCTTTTCTCCCTCTTTTTCAAACAAGAGGAGAAACTTTCAGAGTGGACCGGCAAATCAGAGAAACCGTCCATTTGTGCCAAGCAACAACAACGACCTTAAAGGTCGTATCTGCTTTACATGCAAGATGCCTATTCACCCTGGTGTTGGTTGCTTCAACAAGCCGTTTGTGTGTTTTATTTGTCAGAAGCCAGGGCACAAGGCGAATGTATGTCCTGAGAGGAAGAGTACGGTTTCTACACCGGTTATTTCAAGGCGACCTAAGGGTCGAATTTTTATTATGAGCCGTGCTGAGGCTGATGCTCAGCCGACACGTGACGGGTAGGTTCGCGATTTATGCAATTACCGTGTTAATTTATTGACACGGGAGCTTCTTTATCTTTATTTATGAGGTTAATCCGATTAAATTACCATAAAGCTTCAGTCGAAGAAACTACTCCTATTTCTTTACCATCCGGAGATGTATTTTCATGCTCTTATATTCATTCGGACGTTCCTGTATCGATAAAGGGATCTATTTTTCCGGCAAATCTTCTTCGGTTTCCTCTTGAAGAGTTTGATATTATTCTGGGTATGGATTGGTTATCTACTTATCATGCTCGATTCGAATGTCGTGACCAGAAAATCATTCTCAAAAGTCCTTTGGGTGCTCGGGTTTCTTATCAAGGAGTTAGAAAGCAAACAAGTGTGAAGTTAATCTCAGCTATGAAAATGATGAATGTTTTGAAGAAGGGTCATCAAGCATTTCTATGTGTAGTGACTACTTCTGATTCTTCTCTTCCTTCTTTGAAGGATGTTCCTATTGTTCGGGAATTCCCGGATGTTTTTCCCGATGCATTACCCGGAATTGCTCCTGAAAGAGATGTAGAATTTTCCATCGATCTAGTTCCTGGATGGACTCATGCCAAAAAAAAAAAAAAAAAAAGCTCCTTATCGTATGGCGCCTTCTGAGTTGAAAGAGTTGAGAATCCAACTTGATGACTTGATTGAGAAAGGCTTCATAAGGCCTAGTGCTTCTCCTTGGGGTGCGCCCGTACTTTTCGTCAAAAAGAAAGACGGTTCTATGCGGATGTGCATTGATTATCGGGAATTGAACCGTGTCACAATCAAAAACAAATATCCTCTTCCTCGTATCAATGATATTTTTGACCAGTTACGGGGTGCTTCTACTTTTTCAAAGATTGATCTTAGATCGGGTTATCATCAAATTCCCGTTCGGGAAGAAGATATGCCCAAGACTGCTTTTAGCTCGAGGTATGGTCATTTCGAGTTCAATGTGATGCCATTCGGTTTGACTAATGCTCCAGCAATATTCATGGATCAAATGAATCGTACCTCCAGGGAGTACCTTGATAAATGTGTAGTGGTATTCATTGATGATATTTTGATCTTTTCAAAGTCTAAAGAAGAACATGCCGATCACCTCCGAACCATTTTGGGTGTTCTTCGACGCCAAAAGTGGTATGCTAAGTTCTCCAAATGTGAATTCTGGTTGCCCGAGGTATCTTTCCTTGGTCATGTAATTTCGAAAGACGGTGTTATGGTCGATCCAGCAAAAATTGAGGCAGTTGTGGATTGGAAAAGTCCGAAAAATGTGTCCGAAATCCGGAGTTTCCTTGGTTTAGCAGGCTATTATCGTCGGTTTGTGAAAGATTTCTCCAAATTAGCAAGACCGATGACTCAATTGCTAAAGAAGGAAGCAAAGTATATTTGGACTGATGAATGTGAAATTGCCTTCTTAGAATTGAAGAAGAGATTGACTACCGCACCGGTTCTAACTTTACCAGATGATGAAGACGATTATGATGTTTATTGTGATGCTTCAAAGCATGGTTTGGGATGTGTCTTGATGCAGAATAGAAAGGTTATTGCTTATGCTTCTCGACAACTCAGGGTTCATGAAGTGAATTACCCGACTCATGATCTTGAGTTAGCAGCTGTGGTACATGCCTTGAAAACTTGGAGACATTATCTTATTGGAGTTCATTGCCGAATCTACACCGATCATAAGAGCTTGAGGTGCATTTTTACTCAGAAGGAATTGAACATGAGGCAGAGAAGATGGTTGGAGTTAGTGAATGATTATGATGCTGAGTTGATTTATCACGAGGGAAAAGCAAATGTTGTGGCAGATGCTTTGAGTAGAAAGACCAGTCATTCATTAAATGCTCTTGGTACGTTACCCAATGAACTAGTAACCGAATTTCAGAAGCTTCAGATACAGTTTGTTGGGAAAGGGTTTGATTATCTTGGTGCTTTGACTGCGGAACCTGATTTTTATCGAGAGATTCATACTTGTTTACCGGAGGATGCTACTTTTATCGCCATTCGAGCAAAAATATCACTTGGGCAAGCAAAGGATTGTGTGGTGGATAATGATGGCTACCTTCGTTACCATGGTCGAATGTATGTTCCGAGAAGTGCTGAGTTGAGGAAGAGAATTCTTGATGAAGCTCACCTTTCTCCTTATTCTATTCATCCGGGTGGCGACAAAATGTATAAAGATTTGAGACCACAATTCTGGTGGCATAGGATGAAGATTGAAGTGAAGGAGTATGTTAGTAGATGTCTTACTTGTCAAAAGGTGAAGATTGATCATCAAAGACCCGGAGGTTTGCTGCAACCTTTGGAGATTCCTCTGTGGAAATGGGAGTCTATTTCTATGGACTTCGTGATGGCGTTACCTAGAACTTCTAGTGGAAAGAATGTCATCTGGGTTATTGTAGACCGTCTAACCAAGTGTGCCAGATTCATACCTATCAAAGAAACTTGGAGTATAGATGGTTTAGCTGATGCCTATGTGAGAGAGATAGTACGCTACCATGGAGTTCCTAAAGATATAGTTTCCGATCGTGATCCGAGATTCTGTTCCCGATTCTGGACAGCTTTGCAAGAGGCCATGGGTAGTAAATTATTGATGAACACAGCATTTCATGCGGCTACTGATGGGCAAACTGAGAGAACGATCCAGACTTTGGAAGATCTTCTTCGTGCTTGTGCTTTAGATTTTCATACTTCTTGGGAGAAATGTTTACCTTTGGTGGAATTTTCTTATAACAACAGTTATCATGCATCTATCAAGATGTCACCATACGAGGCTTTATACGGGAGGAAATGCCGTAGTCCTGTTTGTTGGGATCCAGTACAAGATGACCATATGTTGAGTCCCGACATTGTTACTGAAACGATCGATCAAGTTCAAGTCATTCGTGAACGAATGAAAGCCGCTCAAGATAGACAGAAATCCTATGCCGATGTTCGTCGACGACCGCTTGAAGTTGATGTGGATGACCGTGTATTCCTTAAAGTGTCACCTATGAAGGGAGTGAAACGGTTTGGAGTGAAAGGGAAGTTGAGTCCTAAATATATTGGACCGTTTCGAGTGCTTAAAAGAGTTGGTCCTGTTGATTATCGTTTGGAATTACCTCCGAACTTGAGCAAAGTTCATGATGTGTTCCATGTTTCTCAGTTGAAGAAGTATATCAGTGATCCGAGTCATATTATTCAAGAAGAAGTGTTGGACTTGGAACCTAATTTGGCTTTGGAAGAAAGGCCGATTCGTATACTTGAAAGGGCTAACAAAAAACTCCGAAACAAGGTGGTACCTTTAGTTCGTATCCTTTGGCGTTGTGGAAACGTCGAATCAGAAACTTGGGAACCCGAAGCTAAAATGTTAGCTAAATATCCCGAGCTCTTTGCGTGAGGTAAATTTCCTTCTTTCTTTCCTCTTCCTATTTGATTTAACCGTTCGAAGATGCCGTTCCTTCTACCGATATTCGTGACTGCTGACGAGAACCTGCCGTTCCGTAGATAAGACCCCGTATTTTTATTACAAATATATTTGTAACAGTTTTGAAATAGACCTACATATATGTTACGTTCCTTCTTCTAAGTTTCGAGGACGAAACTTTTTAAAAGGAGGGGTGATTGTAACAACCCGAAAAGTACCCAATTTGCTTAAGCAATAGCTTATGGATACTTTTCAGTAGAACTTAAGTTTTTAATATAGGAATTTTTGTTCCGAGTCGTATTTTGAAATTCCGCGTGCGTATTTGGAATTTTTGAGAGATTTCATGAAAAGACCGTTTTTAGTCATCTTTGACTTTTCTTGACTTTTAAGTCGTCTTTGACTTTTCTTGACTTTTTAAAAGTCGTCATTGACTTTTCTTGACTTTTAAGTCGTCCTAAACTTTTCTTGACTTTTAAGTCCTCTTCGACTTTTCTCGACTTTTCAGTCAACTTTGACTTCCGTTGACTTTTCCCGACTCGTCTCATAAGTTCGAAGACCGAAATTTTATTTAAAAAAAATAATATTTTTGATTTATTTTTATTTAGATTTATTAAGATTTATCATAATTTAATATAATTAATTTGAATTTATTCGGAATTTAAAGAATAACGTTTACGGTTTTAACCGAACGTCATTTAACTATTCCCGACGCATCGTAATGCGCGCAACAAAATCGAAACTCGACTTTGGCATGCGTCACGCGCCCGTGTCATCGTTTTCCACTCACATGAGATAGTTTAATTCTTTTGATTAAACTAATAAGAATATCTTAGATATTTTCAACTTTATCGATCAGTTACCGAAAATTACGCAAATCGAGCAAAAACAGACCCGATGCTCACCATACCACACGGCTCAAAAGTCCTCTAATAGCCTTGATATTTTCATTACTTTTGATACAATAATCATAATATCTAGATATTTGTTATAATTAACTTTATCGTTAATTATATTTAATCGTTTACCGTAAAATAATTATTAAACGCGAGTCAATTTCGTAACAACAATTTCAAAACCCGACATCATTATTGGCCTATATTTACACGGCTCCAACCACCCATCATAACTCACAAACAACTTTTCATTTTACAACAAATCAAATTAAGATCGAAACATCACTTTATTTGATCGTTCTTCGTGTTCTTCGTCGTTCTTCAATTGTTCTTCATTGTTCTTGAGAAAAACCTTCATAAAATCTTCATCTCTTAATTAAATCCTTCCTACTTTATATTTCTAGACTCTCCTCTTCGCTCTCCATCTTCACGTACGGTTTATTTTCAATTCCGTCAAGATCGTTTTCAACACTTTAATTATGAGAAATTTAGTTTATGTGCTAATAATGTTTTTCTTGTCATATTTTTTTATAGGGGAAGATTTTGAAGACGAGTTTGGAGACTCGTATATTTTGGGTGAAGATTAGGAGAAGGGTTTCTTATTATATATATTTCTTATTATTTTGGTGCTAATTGTTTTGGCTAGCTAAGGTAACAATTCCGTTTTACTCGACGAATTAATGTCACATAGGCTTTTGTTTTGGTTCATGTTATGGTTTTTATGATTTAAGTTAGTAACATAGCTTTAGCTTTTGTTTATTTTATTTTTTTGTTCATCTTTTATTTTGGTTCATATTATTATGATTTAGGAATTTTTGGTAGTAACATGATAAGTAATGATTTTTATCATGTTGTATGAAGTTTGATAATTTTCCATAAAGTTATGATTTTTATGATTTTGTATGAAATTATAATATGTTTAGTGTTCTTGGTGAATTTGATGATTTTCCATAAAGTTATGATTTTTATGATTTTGTATGAAATTATAATATGTTTAGTGTTCTTGGTGAATTTGATGATTTTCCATAAAGTTACGATTTTTATGATTTTGGATGAATTTATAACAAGTTTAGTGTTCTTGATAAATTTTGATGATTTTAATAAGTTATGATTTTTTTTATGTTGTGTAGGAAATTTTAACAAGTTTAGTGTTCTTGATAAATTTTGATGATTTTAATAAGTTATGATTTTGTATGAATGATTGTTAAAATGGTTGTTGGTTAATTAAAAACAAGTTTAGAATTGATTTGGTGTGGTTGATGATTGAACCGTGGAGGGGGGTGAGAACCGGACCAACCAGACCGGTCCAGGCCGGTTCAGACCGGTCTGGGTTGGTCCATGGTGGGTCCGGGTTTTGGTCTTTGGGTTGTGTCGATGTTTGATTGATTGGTTGTTGTTTTGACGGGTTTTAATTATGTTAAAGCATGCGGGAAATATTGGAAAACGGTTTTTAGAAATTTTAGGCAAAACAGCCCATTGAGCCCAAATCAGGCCGTGAGGCCCAAATCAGGCCCATGTGGGTCCGGCCCAACTCAGCCCGTGGGTCCCACCTTGGGACTCGTGTCGGTTTTTGAGTTATCGTCATTTTTATCGTGTTTGTAATATTTAGCAAGTGGGAAATATTAATAAGTAAAATATTTAATTAAAAAGGTTTTCATAAAATTATTATTTCTCACATGTTAGAAATTATAATACGAGATTAGTTTACGTTGAAATCATTTAAGTCAAGCGGGTTTTGGGTATAAGATGATAATTCACATGTTAGAAGTAGTAATAAAATAACATGTAATGAATATGTTGATTTTATGTCTATGTGATAAAGACTCTGTTTCTAGCCGGTTTGATCCAAAGGGTTTGGTCAAACTAAGATCTAGTCAGCCCCGATTTGACTGATGACCCGTCGCGGGACTCGGGTCGGGGATTTGTCTTCAAGTAAGGTCGTATTTAATTATTGAATTAGCCTTAGTAGATATGAGGCGATATGATATTTGAATATGATTTAATTGCAAATAGTCACATGATAGGATGTTTTCCGTGACTGTTTAATTATATGGTTGGTGTCGTGTTGACTAAGTGCCCATAGAGAATTATGAGAATATGGCGTCTTGACCATTCTAATTCTAAATGAGTAGCTTGGACACGGACATTGATAGGCCAGACTATTCTTGAACGAGCATATGGAGTTGTCACTGATGATAGCTTTTGTGTCCGGCTTGGTGGGGTTTATATCCCAAGTCGGGGCAGGCTGCCTGATCCGTTTTGGGACGGGGCAGCTAAGTACTAGGCCACTTGCTTAGGGGGTCGCCTAGAGAGTTTCTCATAGACGGTTATGTTGGGAAGGGGAACGGAATAGCTGTTGTCGCTAGGTTGATCAGTCTAGGCAATAGGAGGTTTCCTACCTTGTGGTATAGCCGTCAGAGTTACAAGAAGTGACTATTGACGGTTCTAAGAAACTATGCCTGTTTGTGAAGGTATTGGTCTTTCATGTATGTATGTTCGATGAGTTCTAGAAGGTAGATGCAAGCGGATAGGATTGATAGAGTTTGGATTACCGGATGTTAACTGATTCACATGATAGTATGTTTGATTAGGGTTTGAGTGTATCATGGCCATGTTAACGGTAACCTCTGAGCTAGCATACCAGCTTCCCTACCTCGTGTTATAGTTTATTATCGGATTCACATGATAGCTTTAATATGCTAGGTTATATGTTAGTTAATTGTTTCATAACATGAAAAGCATATCATATATGTTAAGGTTTTGTATTTTCCATATACATTGTTTTTATGTTATTCATGTTTAATTAAACTCGACATTTCGTGGCTGGGAGAACTCGGAGTTACTCCCCACTGACTGTGGCTTCCGTGGTTATATTTAATGCGGTCGAACAGGTGGTGAATGCATATTTGGGTACATTGACGAGCTAGCGAGCGAAGTATTTACCTTGGACCTATATTCGGTTCTTAGATTGTATATTATTATACACTCTTTTATTTCCGTATTTATACGGGAGCTATGTCTCCCGTCTTGTATATTTCTTTTGTAGAATATTATTTCCGTTTTGTAATGACCTTTTTATTTTATGACACCTTCGTTTTGTACTATCTTATTTCTTTTATGTATTTAAATAATTTTTTTCTTTCCGCAAATTTGAGGGTGTCACAAACACAAAGAAGGACAACATAACCAACAAAGGAATGGGGGACGACTCAACAAAATGGTAAAGAAAGAAAAGAAAACATACAATCGTGCAGCAGCTCCCCCAAGCTAGCTTGAAAACGGGGGCGAAGTACAACCCAAGCACCAAAGTACCTGTGATGAACAAGCTACTACAATACTAGATAATATTAGTGTCTTATTGTCAAAGCTATTAGAACCAAAACCAATTGAATTATTTAAAAATTAACATTATTAAATTGTCCAACAAAAATAATTTATTTCATAACAAAAATATAATAAAACACGGGTTGCCTCCCGCAAAGCTTTATTTAAATGTCTTGCTAGACTCTTTATTAATGAAAATCATTCTTTGTGCCTTAAAAAGCATGTCAATGCCCTTAGAAGTCGATCATATACCTGCGCATGAGCTATACAAAAACATATGTAAGCAATTGACAAGATATAGGCATGAAATATTGAAGGTACGAATTGATATATCTTATCATTGTGCGCATGACAAACTTCATAGATGACCACTGAACTGCTCCACTCGTCAGTGAGAGATGGAGTTAAATGTTTAAGATCATGGAACAAACAATTAGTTCCCAAAATATCATTAGTGGACTCTAATTGGGGGTAGGGTGAATCAAAGGATTGGGAATCAAAAATGGGTGGTTGATCCCACTTAATTTCAAGGCTAGGTTCACAAAACCCAGTATCATTTTCAAATAAATCTGGAATATCAAAGAAATATGATGACTCGATCGACGACTCTCCATTGGAGTCACAAATGGGCTTAACAACTCCCTTGTCTAAAGTCTCGACTACCATATGGTCAATATCAATAATGGGGGTCTCAAAATTGTCAAATGGAACGACACCAGAGTGACTTTCAATAGAAAAGGTTGGACCATCATCATCGTCATCTATTAGTTCATATGATTGGGGAGAATTAGACTCACATGGGGGACATGAAAAAGCACAGGAGAAAATAGACTCACATGGGGGGCTAAAAAAGCATAAGGAAAATTGATTAGCTTACATCTTTTAAACTTGGGTTCTTCCTTTTGCCCTTTGAGCATTTGAATTTGAGCCATGATTTCATTGATTTTCTCTTGGATTCTCAACTGCCGGTGCGTTTCATCCAAAGATTTGGATGCCATAAAGTCCAAGAGAATCCAAATTTCCTTTCCTCTCTTCTGATAAAAACTTCCAGCACTCAATTGCATAGCCAGGCTACGACACTTAATGAGCATTCCATGAAGCACGACATCTCTCATGTAGGTCTCATCAAGGGTATACCCAAGAGAGATAATATGGTTTGAATAGCTATAAAATCGGTCGAGGTATTCATGGAAATGCTCATTCTCGCATTGTGGTGGTTGGAAATAGATAGTCATTGAGAGAAAATAAAGCAATCCCTTTGAAAGAAAATATTCCTATTATCTGAAAAGAGTTACTACACTACAAGGAAAAGGTAAGAAAAATCTCAAGGAACAAGTGTTCCTCAAGACAAAAGAAAAGAAAAAGGAAAAAGACAAGGTAAAACTCTACTAATCACAAATAAACAAAACCGTGCTCCCCGGCAACGGCGCCAAAATTTGATCGGGTTGTCGCGTACCCTAATCAAGGATAAATTACCCAGACTAGGCTAACAACAAATAAATGCAGTTAGGGAAGTAAGGGGTCAGATCTCGGGAGACGGGGAGATACTTGTGAATTAGTTGTGGTTAGCACTCTATCTTGGACGATTGGCAAATGGTTGTCACTAATTACTAAATAATAACCAATGCAATAAAGAAAAGAATCTAGGGAAGTAGGTTTCACACATGTAGATTACATATTGATGAAATTGGATTTTAAGATATTAATAATTATTGAGGCGTTCATAGAATGGTGTGTCATTACAATCATAGATCAGATGGTCCTAGCAGGCTTGTTAGGGCGATTTACTATGTCTTAATCTACCATGTCATGCTTTGTCTATTCAATTCTCGTATGTCTACCTTGGAAAAGAATTCCATACTAGTCAAATGATTTTGGCCAAAAATCGATAACTATCATTACAATCCAAACATGCATAGACACAACGTTTTAAAGGCACAATTTCTTTTATCCAATTATCATCTTTTAATCAATCTAACATGGCTACCCTACACCCTAGAAAGGTGACTACTTATACATGATTAACAATGAAAGAGCAACTAAAAATATAAAACTAAGAAGGGTAAACATGATAAAGGAAATGTAAAAACAAGAATAAGGATTACCGAAAAGGATGAGCAAAGATCGAAATGGAATAAGAACTTGAATAGGAAATGCAAACCCGGAAAC
>JAIUZE010026902.1:0-10543 GCA_022085475.1 Heliosperma pusillum | reverse complement strand
GCTTTATCTACTTTATGTCAGTTTTCCTGCAAGTTTGTAGCTGTTATTTTGTTTCATGTTGTAAGCCTTGTGGCCCTAGATATCTCCTAACGTCTGAGTTGTATCCTTGTTGCCTATATAAGGCCTTTACCTAATGAAATGCAAATCAGATTTGAGTAAAACTTTAAGAACTGAAACATTGTTTCTGTTTGAACTCTTGGCTGTGTGCTGGAGTATCCTTCCTTTGCTGTGTGCTGGGAAGAGAGTCTAGGTTCTTTGCTGTGTGCTGGGGCCAAGTCTCAACCCTCAACCATTGGCTGTGTGCTTTAGTTAAGGTTCTATCTGTCCTAACCTCAGTATTCAGTCCAGAAAGCAAACATAACTAGTGTGCTTAGTCAAGCCTTCTTTTCTTTTGTGCCTTGTCTATTTTCTCTATAATTTCAGTGCAGTATCTTTTGTAGAATGTAAGAGCCAGAGAATTCCAATCAGTGATGCCAAGTGCATCCACATCTAACTAACCCAACCATTCTTCTGCCCTATCTCATAGCGAAAAGGGGAATAACACCAACTTGATTTGATCTTGCGTTACCCCGCCCGTTACAGGAATAGAGCAACAATAGTTAGTGAATTTTTCCATATGCTTCGCAGGATCCTCAGTGGGACTTCCTCCAAACATGTTTCGCTCCACCAAAGAGATATAAGATGGACGTATCTCAAAGGTTCCATTACCCGTAGTAGGGAGTTTGAATCCCTTAGGAATAGATGCAACGGTAGGCTCCGAATGACTGGCTAAAGTAGGCATGGTTGTAGTGGGTGCATAAATATGTGTATCCTCTTCTAAGGATGGTTTTTCTACGACAAATTCGGCGTAAACTGTGTCAAGCGTACTCAAGTCTTCCGCTTCTTGAATTTCCTTCCAAAAGTTTCGTCTAACTCGGAGAGTCCTCTCTGGTTCGGAATGGTAGGGTACGAGATCGGACCTGGAACACCTGGGCATAAACGAACGCTACATAAAAGGATAAGAACGGTCTCAAGAACTTAGGTTCCCTGAGACGAAAAAAAGACAAACTAAGTAGACACAAACAGAAAACTGTTGCGTCTCCGGCAACGGCGCCAAATTTGATAAGGGTAAAGTCGCGTCACCTTAATCAAAGTAATCCTAATTCACTACTAACTAATAGTCAGCGGTAAGTAAGGTATCGAATCCACACGGAGGCGGTAGTATTCTAATCTGTTAAATTAGGTTCGTCTCTTATAGTAACTATTTCGTTGGTTTTGAGGAATTGTGTTTCTAAACTAATAGCAAACAATAACAATAAAAGGTTGAAAACAATAAGATTAAAAGTCTAGGGTCTCAGGTTCACTAGGATTATTATTTAGGGGTAAGGGTGTAATCAACTAACATGAAATAAAGTTATCTAAGGTCACAAGATCGGTCGATTCAATTATGCCCTTTAGATCTACAATTTAACATGCGATCGCTATCATTAAACGAGTTCTATTCAATCATCGTAGCCTATCTTAGTCTTAACCCGGTCAGTGTCAATCCTAATTTGCGAGACTAGCTAATTAATCGTGGCCAGTAATTAAGCAACTAGAATTAAAAAGATAATCAAACGAAAACCATGCAATTGCAATTCAATTAATTAGTCTATCCCTTTTAACAATCCTAGATCCCCTTTCAACCCTATATAAGAATTTAGCTACTCATAACGATACTAATAACAACGATAATAAATAAAGTAAACATGATTAACAATAATGAAAGGATTAACAAAGAATAATTAAAGAAGTAGAGACTAACTAATTGAATAACAAAGGAAGATTAAAGAGTACAGATTACAAGCTTGAACTAAAAATAATAGTCTTGATGAATGAATCCAGCCGTAAAGCAAACAAAACTTGAGTTTCTAATATTAAAGCGTACCTAATTGTGAAAGACGAGTTTTCCATTTATAATAAAATTTAATTAACTAGGTTAAACTAAATTAGGAAAGCCGAAAACCGTCAAATACTAGGATGCTCGATCGAGCAAGGGTGTATCTGCTCGATCGAGCATGACGTCATCACGACTCGATCGAGAAGAGTAACCTTGCTCGATCGAGCATCCCTTCAGATGGCTCGTTTTCAGGCAATTTTTCGCTGTTTTCCGAATCTTGACGAGCAAATTCCATACTTTCATCATTCTCATCCCCATTTATTTTCTGGCCTTTGTAATGGGTCACACTCCTCAAAGTAATAGCATTGGCTTGTTCATGTCGAGGATGTCCATGAAGAGGAAGATTACCCGGTTGTTTGTTTGGATTTTGAATCGCCAATTGGGCAATTTGAGTATCCACTATCTTGTTATGTGCGAGAAATTGAGAGATCTAAGCATCTTGCTTTTGTTGTATCATGAGACTTTGCTGCAACATGCCTTTCAATTCCGCCATATCATTACGTGGAGGTGGAGGAGATGGAGCTTGTTGAAAGTTTTGGCCTCCTTGATTTGGACGGTTATAATTGCCTTGAAAATTGCGATTTTGAGGAATCACATAAGAGGAACCTTGTTGCTGAGGTGGCAGCGGAGTAGGATTAAGAACATTCTGACTTCAGTAGGAGAAATTTGGATGCTCTCTCGTCCAATATGATAAAAGTTAGAGTACGGTGTACCTTGCTTAAAAGATTGAAAAGCAAGTACTTGTTCAACCGTACTCATACACTCTATTGGATTATGCCCCATTGTACCACATCTTTCACAGGTTGGCTCTTGTTGAACCATGGCATGGACCGTTTCTGCAATATAAATACTCAGAAAAGTATAGATTTCAGTAGGTTTTAATGCTTGTAAGACACACACACAAATGAAGACACAAAGGACTTGAATTGGACTTGTTGTTGTGTTGAAAGTTTCTGAATTTTATAAGAAAATGAAGTAAGAACAAGATAGTACTCTTCCAAAGCAAAAAGCCAATGGATAGAGGTTGTGATGAATGACTCCAGCAACTCAGCAAAGACTCAAACAACACTCTTCTAGCACTAAGCAAAGAAGGGACTCAAGCACACAGCCATGAGTTTAGAAATTGGAAACAAAGGTTTCAATTTTTCATTCTTTCATCAAATCTGATTTCATTAGGTTACAAAGCAAGGCTTATATAGGCCAAGAGAGACACATCTAAGGGTCTCAAATGCATCATCTAATGTACAATAAGTCGTGGCCTTGGCCTTACACAAATTAGAATACTAACTAGGATACCAAAGCATAAAGTAATAAAGCATAAAGCATAAGACAGAAAACAGGCTGCTCCTCTTTGTCTTGTTGTGCAAGGTCAATTAAGATGTGTAAGACCTTGGAGCTTGGGCTTGGCAGCTACCATCTTCAAGTACAAAGGGTTAGGATGTCTTTCAAGTCGTGCCCTTGTCTTGCCTAGCCAAATATAGCACCCAAAACAGCCTTGGTACAAGACAATGCTGAAATGTCCCTATCTGGACCCATTTGTTTGTTCTTAGCTAAACCTGATCTTTTATTGTGAATTAGCAAAAACTTTCCTGGACTTTTATCTTCCTAAGACCCTCAAATAAGAGTATTAGGCCTTGGAACAACTTAATTCATATTTGGGGTTGCCTTGGACGAAGCTCTTTGATGTTGGACCTGAACCGGGTGAGATAGGACATGGACCCTTCTGATTGCATTTTGTAACACTCATAACTCTCTGCTCAGGATGAATTTGAAGACCCATGATAGCTCATGTGAAAGCTATGGATGTTAGCTTTCTCCTCCAAAAAGAATCACCCCTAAACATTAAGTAGATTTTGAGTTATGCAACTTTGAGTGCAGATTGGTCTTAATCACATACCCAGCAGACTTGCCACTAACTATACCCGTTTTGCTCAGGCCATAACTTTCTCTTTAGGATGATGTAGGAGTACCCTAAGGTGCCATTTGAAAGCTAAATGAGTTATCTTTCCCCTCCATTTGGAATCACACAAATAGCATGCTCCAATCTTCAGTTATGATCCATTTGGCAAAAGGGGGTCAGACTGATCTCTACATTGCACTCTTATGTAGGGGATATCTTGTAGCAGCCATAACTCAAACCACGTACCTGCTATTGGGCTGATTCCAAATTCATTGTATATCCAAGACCATAAGCTTTCCAATGAATCAAGAATCAAAGGATTTGCACGAGTAGAACTTGAAATATGAATCTTGAAAGTCAGGCCCGTACAATTGAAAGCTCAAGATGCTAATGTTGATCCCCTAAATTGCCTTCATTTGGGATGTGTACTTGGACATTCCCATGGAGGGTTGTATTAGCACAAAAACGAGTGACAATGCAACAAGTTTTGTTGCAAACTCCCCTTCTTCAAAAGAATTTGTCCTCAAATTCTGTTGGATCAAAATCAAAAGACTTGTTGCCAAGGGTTGTGTTCTCCTACTCTTCAAAAGATCAAGTACAACTTCAAAGATGGACTATCATGGCCTCCTCCCGGATCATAGACTAGAATGGTGAATGGCATGAGATATGTGGTACCATTCCCAAGTTCAGATTGCATACCCAACCAAGTATTGCTTGTTCCTCCTGGATCAAATGTGAGGTGTATGACATCCTCCCTAGACTTCACATCTACCCTCATTCTTCTTGTAGTATCATGAGCTTGTCTATCATTTGAGGATGGTGTTCCACCTGGATGAAATCTACTCATGACAAGCTTTGGACTCAACTTCGCATCAAGTATCCCAATACTTGTAGCACCGAAATCAGAATGTTCATATTTGCACCCCAAGCTTGGTTTGTTCTCATTGACTACTCTCCTAACATCCTTAGGTGACCAACACTCCTTAAGTGAAGCATACGCAAGAAGCAAATCAGTCCCTAGGGTACCTCCTCTCACATTCAGCTCCTTTTGAGTAGATATCAAGTTATACAAAGGGTCACTCACATCAAAACAAGCATCATTCACATAGCACGCATCCAAAGAAGTGCTTATACAACAAGTAGAACACGAGAAAACTTCAAGTGGGCGGCAGCTATTGTTTTTGTGCATTGGACTCATCATACACAACACCAAATGAACTAAAACTTGAGCAACATCAAGTAGTGAACGTCCCCTTGGTGTTCCACATAATCCCAACAAGTTCTCCCAACCAATTTGAACATTACTTATGAAACAGGAGCATGGGGGTTGATACTTTGTTTAGTTTCTATTTAAAATTCATGAACAAGGAAGCCATTTATTTCCAAACAACCTAAGCATTCAAGTTCAGGAAGTCTGAACTGCTCCCAAAACTTCAGCAGAAAAGAGCCAACTTCAACTGAACATATCTGGCGTTTTACTTGCTCAATATTTATGTTCTTCATATGGATAAAATCTTGAAGATGTCCTCTTTCATATGGTTTTGGAATCAACAAGATTCATCGAGCAAATTTGTCACAATTGATCTTCAAAGACTGTCACGCAGATTGCAATGCTATTCTCCTGAAATGACCTATCAGTACTAAAATGTCCATAACTCAATATGTGACGGATATTTTTGGTTGATTCTTTTTGGAGGTGAAATCTAACACCTTTATCTTTCATTTGAATCATCATGGGCATTTTTTATCCATCTGAGTTGGGAGATATGAGTTTTCAAAGTTCATGCTGCTGCACAAGAAGACTGATGAGCATTCACTTCTGACCTGTACTCACTTAAAGGCTTATAACTGAAGTTCCAGGAACTGTTTTTGCATTATTCAAATTGGAGAAGGAAGCTAACTCATATAGCTTCAATTTGGCTACTCATGGGTCTCCTAATTCTATCTGTGCAGAAAATTATAGCATCTGCAAGATGCCTCTGGAATCTGGAATGCTGCTGTACAACAGTCAAGCGACCTGCTAGTACTCAAACCTCTGTATCTAGAGTTTTATACATCATTTGGGGTTGCTTCTTTTTTGACATGAAAGCTAACACATTTAGCTTTAAAATGAGATATCATGAGCCTTAAAACTCATCCTAATGAAAGGGTTATGAAGCCTGAAAGACATGTCTGATTTCCGAAAATGCTACTGAAAGTCAGTTGTAGCACTTGTGTTCAGCAAGGTTGTTTCTATGTGTTCAAGTTCTTTGAATGGCACGTCCAAGGCTACAAATTGATCCTTGAATGATCCAATATGTGTGAGCATCATGTGGTAGCAAAAGGGAGCCAAACAAGCCTCAAAAGCCTGACTTAATGTTTACTATTTCAGGAAAGAAACAAGACTACTTTTGCTGACCAAAGGCAGGCTGTCTAGGATGCTTTTTGCAGTCTGTTTTCCCTCGTCTTATTATAAGACTTAGCTGTTACTTTAATCTATTAAGTAAGGCCTTTATGAGCCCTTAGATTTAGTTGTATTCAAGGGTTGAGATCAAATTGTATGACCTATATAAGCCATGCTTGTAACCTAAGAAAATCAGAATATGAATGAATGAAAAAACAAGGAGTTGTTACTCTATTTCAGTTAACTTGTGCAAGTCTTAGTTAACACAAATCTCAACAAACTTGTGCTAGTCTTAGTTTGTTGGCCTAAGCTTAAACCATTCACTTGTGCTAGTCTTAGTGAGTGAGTTGAGTTTAGGACTCACTGTTCTTGAACTGTTTGTGCTAGTCTTGACAGCCCAAGTTCAGGGTTTCTATCCTATGGGTTTAAACATGAGAATTCACATCAACTTGTGCTTGTCTTAGTTGTTGTTTATCCTCTACCCTATCCTTTACTTATTTGTTACAAAAACCAGAAAACTATCCCACAAAAATAGCCTTGTTTCATATGTTTTATTGCTGCAATTTCAAAACAGTCCTTGGGTTGTTTGTGTGAATATTGAGTCCTTTGCAAAACACCATTGACCCCTAAGTTGGTGTTTCAAATTGGTTATCAGAGCTAGCATTAGCACAAGTTCTATCTTGTGTTAGTCTTGTTTTTGCATCATTGAGCATCAAAAATTCTGTTTTGTCAAAGTTATTGCATTCTGATTTTTAATGACTAAACCAGTAGCCATTGAGTATATTCCTCATGTTCCAAGTCCTAAGATGAGGTATTATGAGCATGGCTCCATTTCTAAGTTTATGGCAGAAGCTATGGAGAAGTTACAAGTCCTAAGAAGAGGGCATGAAGGTGTTGTGCATACAAGGAAAGCAACCAGCAGCCATGGTGTGCAAAGGGAGCCAAAACCACCTGATTTGTACCAAGGAGAACACCACCTGCTCCATACGGATTCTAGGTCCTCTCCTACCCTTAGAGGTAGAGGTAAAACCCTCATACTTCGTACTTTTAATGGTGAAAACAGTAGAGCATTTGTCTCTTGGTTGTTTGATGTTGAATGCTACTTTGAGAACAAATGTTTTTCTGATGGAAAGAAGCATGACCTGGTTGCATCTTCATTAAAGAGTTTTGCTTTGTTGTGGTATAATGGTCTTAACCTTTCAAGGAGAATGGCAGGGAAGGGTAGGATAAAATCTTGGTTCAAGCTTAACTCACACATGTGGTCCAAGTATCTTCCTTGTTCCATCTTGAATGAATTGTGGATTGAACTTAAGAACCTTAAACAAAGTGCCTTGAGTGTTCATGAATATGCTAGGTTGTTTGAAGAGTTACACTTTGTGTGTGATAAAGGAGTCAATTCTGTCCAAAAGGGAGTTAGGTTCTACAATGGCTTGAAATCTGAAATTGCTGAAAAAATTAACTTAGAAATGAAGTATTCATATGGTGAATTGCTTGAATTATCTTTGTGTGTGGAAAAGAACTTAGTAAGGCCTAGGAAGCATGAAGTCTTGCCTATAATGGACAATTTAGAAGTCATGAAAACAGCTGGGAAAGAGAAGGGCTTAGACCAAGAGGATGTTATTGGTTGTCCTAATTCTAGATGCATTAAGCTAAGAGTCATGAATGCTTATGATGAAATGAATGGCTCATGTGCTACTGTCTTGGAAAGCCAACGTTTCGAGATTAAAACAACACTCAACTCCACACTTAAGGCTACCACACAAGAGGAAGAACAGGCCTGCACCAAACCAGGCATGCTTCATGATGCAAGCAAGGGCCATGTTGCTTACTTGAGTCCATTTGAGCTATCCATAAACAAGAAATTGCAGCAACCTTTAAACCATAAGTTGGACCAGTTCTTGATCTCCTTTGAAGGTGAAATGTGTTGGGTTCCAAGTAAGGTTGAAGCAAGAGGAGTTTCTATTTCAATTTCATGCTCAAGAGCTCAAAATCTGATCTATGACATCAACTACTGTCCTGGTTTCATGAATGGTTGTTTGGGGGATATACCTTGTGCTCTTGCAGCCCCACACTTCCACTTTTACATGTTGATGAGGTTACAAGCTAGTCTTGTTCATTTGGGTGCAATTTCAAATAAGTTTCAAGTGAGAAATGATGAATTGAATCATCTAAATCATTACAATTCAATTCTGCAATTTCTGTTTTGTTTGGTTAATATTGTGCAACTTCATGACAAGAGCTTGTTAGAATTATTTGAGATATCAAGAACATGTTCCCTACTTGGTCTTGAAGAACTTTTAGGCATCTTGGTGATGCTTAAGTTGAGGCAAATGCATAGGAACATGAGCAGCCCCATGGTTGCATCACTATGCTCTACTAGTTGTGCCAATTCACCTTTTGAATTTAAGTTGTGTATGCTTGCTACTGCTATTCGATTCATGCCAAGAAATTTTATGTGGGTCTTTGATCCTGGAGGATTCAATCACACTTGTTACTCCAAGATAAGAAAAAAATTTTCCTTCATTGGACACCAAGGTGCTGAAACTAGAGGTGAGAATTGTAGGTCCTTCATGATGTCTTGTTGAAATTTGAGGCCAAATTTCTTTTGAACAAGGGGAGAGTTGAAACAGGAGCATGGGGGTTGATCCTTTGTTTAGTTTCTATTTAAAAATTCATGAACAAGGAAGCCATTTATTTCCAAACAACCTAAGCATTCAAGTTCAGGAAGTCTGAACTGCTCCCAAAACTTCAGCAGAAAAGAGCCAACTTCAACTGAACATATCTGGCGTTTTACTTGCTCAATATTTATGTTCTTCATATGGATAAAATCTTGAAGATGTCCTCTTTCATATGGTTTTGGAATCAACAAGATTCATCGAGCAAATTTGTCACAATTGATCTTCAAAGACTGTCACGCAGATTGCAATGCTATTCTCCTGAAATGACCTATCAGTACTAAAATGTCCATAACTCAATATGTGACGGATATTTTTGGTTAATTCTTTTTGGAGGTGAAATCTAACACCTTTATCTTTCATTTGAATCATCATGGGCATTTTTTATCCATCTGAGTTGGGAGATATGAGTTTTCAAAGTTCATGCTGCTGCACAAGAAGACTGATGAGCATTCACTTCTGACCTGTACTCACTTAAAGGCTTATAACTGAAGTTCCAGGAACTGTTTTTGCATGACTCAAATTGGAGAAGGAAGCTAACTCATATAGCTTCAATTTGGATACTCATGGGTCTCCTAATTCTATCTGTGCAGAAAATTATAGCATCTGCAAGATGCCTCTGGAATCTGGAATGCTGCTGTACAACAGTCAAGCGACCTGCTAGTACTCAAACCTCTGTATCTAGAGTTTTATACATCATTTGGGGTTGCTTCTTTTTTGAAATGAAAGCTAACACATTTAGCTTTAAAATGAGATATCATGAGCCTTAAAATTCATCCTAATGAAAGAGTTATGAAGCCTGCAAGACATGTCTGATTTCAGAAAATGCTACTGAAAGTCAGTTGTAGCACTTGTGTTCAGCAAGGTTGTTTCTATGTGTTCAAGTTCTTTGAATGGCACGTCCAAGGCTACAAATTGATCCTTGAATGATCCAATATGTGTGAGCAGCATGTGGTAGCAAAAGGGAGCCAAACAAGCCTCAAAAGCCTGACTTAATGTTTACTATTTCAGGAAAGAAACAAGACTACTTTTGCTGACCAAAGGCAGGCTGTCTAGGATGCTTTTTGCAGTCTGTTTTCCCTCGTCTTATTATAAGACGTAGCTGTTACTTTAATCTATTATGTAAGGCCTTTATGAGCCCTTAGATTTAGTTGTATTCAAGGGTTGAGATCAAATTGTATGACCTATATAAGCCATGCTTGTAACCTAAGAAAATCAGAATATGAATGAATGAAAAACAAGGAGTTGTTACTCTCTTCAGTTAACTTGTGCAAGTCTTAGTTAACACAAATCTCAACAAACTTGTGCTAGTCTTAGTTTGTTGGCCTAAGCTTAATCCATTCACTTGTGCTAGTCTTAGTGAGTGAGTTGAGTTTAGGACTCACTGTTCTTGAACTGTTTGTGCTAGTCTTGACAGCCCAAGTTCAGGGTTTCTATCCTATGGGTTTAAACATGAGAATTCACATCAACTTGTGCTTGTCTTAGTTGTTGTTTATCCTCTACCCTATCCTTTACTTATTTGTTACAAAAACCAGAAAACTATCCCACAAAAATAGTCTTGTTTCATATGTTTTATTGTTGCAAATTCAAAACAGTCCTTGGGTTGTTTGTGTGAATATTGAGTCCTTTGCAAAACACCATTGACCCCTAAGTTGGTGTTTCAAATT
>JAIUZE010026900.1:0-17808 GCA_022085475.1 Heliosperma pusillum | reverse complement strand
TATAACTTGACTATATATATATATATATATGTGTATATATATATATATATATATATATATATATATATATATATATATATAGAATTAGGATCATGTGAGTCCACCCTATCTTTTTGTGTCCGTGAGTCCATGATACAATATCACAAGTTAAACTAAACAATATCACGGGTTATACTGTACAATATCACACCACTAAACTACTTTTTCGCGCACCATTACTATTTTTTTTCCTAATTCTTTTTTTCACACCAATTTTTTTAACCCTTTTGTGCTGGTTTTTTTTCGTAATACTGTTTAGTATAACTAGTGATATTGTTTCGTATAGTCTGTGATATTGTATAGCTGGATTCACGAACTCAAATATTTAGGTGGACTCACCGGATCTTGCCTCTATATATATATATATACATATATATATATATATATATATATATATATACACACACACACACACACACATATATATATATATATATGTGTGTATATATATATATATGTGTGTGTGTGTGTGTATATATATATATATATATATATATATGTGTGTGTGTATATATATATATTTATATATATATATATATACATATATATATATATATATATATACATATATATATATATAATTAATTGGGTCCGTGAGTCCAGGTAACAATATCACAGACTACACATTAAAATATCACGCATAAAACTTGACACGTGGATCCTATTATTTACCCACACAAAACCAGTAAAAAAAAAAAATAGGCTTCTTACGCAAGTCATAGAACTTTCTCTCTCTACAATTTCAAAACAAACTCAACCGTCATATACTTTCACTCACTCTCTCTCTCTTTAAAATCGAACAAATCCACGCGAAATATCAACGATTCAACTCAACTTCGTCTGGAATTACACTTAATTTACCAATTTCAGTGTTGTTTTGGACAAAATCGTTGAGGTATTTTCTAATTTCCTTTTTTTCTGCTGTTTTTTTTATTTTAGTTGATTTTCGAGCACTATTATTGTGTAATTTGTTCGAAATCACTTGATGCATGTTGATCTTGTGCCACAATTGTTGTATAAGTAGTGAAAAAGTTAATTAATCGATAAATAGTAGAGAAAATTGACTTTCTAAATGTGTTAATTCATGTTCTTGCTTTGAAATTGAAATTATTTTAGTTAGCCATCATTATTTCGACATTTTGAAGTAAAATTAGGTTTAATTTTGTAAAAATAAGTTTTAGTTGCAGGAATTAGGTTTTTTAATTGTGTAATTCATGAAATTAGGGTTTACTAGTACGAAATTGATATTGTTTGAGAATGTAATTAATAAATTGAGAGTTAGTAATGTAGATCTTCATCTTGGCTGTAATATTGTTGTTGAAAGTGATATTCATGTTTAAGAGTCAAAAATAGTTTGATATTGTTGTTCGTTTGATGTTGTATTGAATTTGATATTGTACTACTGCAATAGTGTTACATTCATGTTCTTGTTTTCCAAAATATATTGTAGTTAAATGTAAGCGTGGATTCATTTGATATTTTTATATTTTGATACCGTGATATTGTTACTATAGTGTTATGATATTGTCATTCGTTTTGTGTGATATTGTTTTATACATGTTTTGATATTGTAATACTGTGAATATGAAATTGTAAAATGGTTATTTGTATATTGTAATTTAATCTTTGATATTTGGTGATATTAATGCAGTTATTAAGTAACATGAAGTTGACAATTAAAAATCCAAAGATGCCTCTAAAAAAAGGGGATGCGGCTGAAGAAACATTAGTCGTAATGCAGAAGAAACTTATCAGTAAACAAAACAAACCAAAGACGAAAAAGAGGCCGCTAGAAGAAAATGTTGACACTGAAGAAACATCACCGAAGAAGTTGAAGAGTTCTAATAAAAAGAAAAGTAATGGTGATGAGAATAAGCAATTGGCGACAATAAAACCAGTAGTAGATGACAAAATGGCAACAAATAAACTTCAGACGAAATGTCGACCAGGGCAGTTGGTGGAGTTGATTAATGGCCTCAGTAAAGAACAAAAAGAAGCTGTTAGGGAGATTGGATTTGGTGGTTTACTGCAGTTAAAGGTGACAAAGTTAACACATGGCATCCTGCCTTGGATTTTAAAGGCATTTGACTACACATGCAATATGTTTAAGCTGAAGAAGACGGAGTTTATAATTACAAAAGATGATGTGCATGATATCTTTCTGCTACCTCGAGGAGGAAATCAGGTCGTGCTTGCGCAAACGGGTAACACCGTTTCTGTGACGGACAGCCGACTGAAAAAGGAATGGAGGTTGCGGTTTGACTTGCAAAATAATTCAGATCCAATTACGGTGAAACGTGTCTTTGAAACATTGCGTGGGAGTAATGATTCTGGAGATGAATTCAAGAAACTGTTTGTTTTGTTCAGTGTGTCAGTTTTCCTGGCACCAACTTCTAATAAAAAAATAGACTTGAAGTTGGTAAGAGCTGTCGCTAATGTTGAGAACATCCGGGCTTATGACTGGTGTGATTATATTTTCAGAGAGATGGTTAATAGTGTAAAGGTATTTAAACAAGGTGGAAAGTCAATTGTCAGTGGTTGTATATTGGTTGTAATGCTGGCGTATTTCCATCGCTTTAATTTCAAAGGAGATGTTATGGGACACACGTTACCTCTTATAAGCCACTGGGATGATGAGAAGTTGTCAAAAAGGGTGCAGGATGAAAAGAAGACAGGATCGTTGGGTAATGCGCCATTGTCGAAGATTGACTACCTAATCAGTCTACAACAACAAGGTCAGAAAAATAAACAAATTCTTTATTTTTAATGTACTTAAGTTTAAATAAGTTTTGAACAAGTACCAATATATCTTATATTTTTCAGATAAACCAGAGGCGGTGAGAGGTACGCAAAATTCAGATAAGGGACTTGATGAAGTACTTGAAGAAGAAGTTGATGAAGAATGTGAATCGAAAGAAGGGTACTTGATGGTAAAGCTGCCAAAAGGGGTTGAAAGCGATAAACAGATTAAAGCTCGATCGATTGATGTAAGCTCTCGTTACTTGTGGTTTTTCAGTTACAACAAATTTAAAATATGTGTCTCCTAGCTTGGTAAGATAATTTCTATTGTTATATAGGATGCTACTGCTTAAAGGTTGTTGTGATATTGTTTCTAAAGTAGTATGATATTGTTGTGTTTAAAGTGTGATATTCTATCTTTATGATATTGTTGTGATATTGATGTGATATTGTTGTGATATTTCTCTGATATTGTTGTGATATTGTGGTGATATTGCTGTAATATAGCTATGATACTGTTCTAATATTGCTCTGATATTAATGTGATATTGTTGTGATACTCAATAAAGCTTAATATATTTATCTTTGGATATGGCAGGGAGCTCATGAAATATATTTACGTATCAAGAGGGATAATGAGTTGTTCTTCTCAAGATACGTAAATAATATGAATAAGCTCGGTAAAATGAAACCAACACAAAGAAATGATGAGCCAAGCACATCTGTACATGATGAAGCAACAGAAGTCAGCGCTGCTGAAGAAGTGGTTGTTAACAATGAGGAAAATCCATCGGCGAAGCAAGCTCCAGCTCCTTCTCTGTCCCAAACACAACCTGCATTAAGAGATCCTGACTACCACACCTTTTTATTGATGGTTTGGTAGCTAGGTCGTATGAGAAGGAGAAAGCAAAAAGCGGGTTGCCTACGTTTGATATTTGGACTGATATGTTAAAAATTCAGTACAAAGAATTGAACAAAAAATATGGAGGATGTTTCGACAGAGTTCTTTTGAGCGACGACGATTTGGAGTGCGCTGACGAAGAAAATGATGAGGAAGTTGATGTGACTAACTTGAACAATGATGATGGCGGAGAAGCTGAAAAGCGGAATGATAAGGAGGAATGTTTTGATGATTTTGTGACAAATATAGTTTTAGGAGTTACTTCTAATATTGAGCACATGTTTGAAGATACAAATGTTGTCAATCAAAAGGATGACATTGAATCAAATGTTCCAGATGAGGGAAATCAGAATAGGGATTTCGATGATGGTAAACCGGATGATGGTAACATTTCTGCACAGAGATGCATTAGTAAGTATTTATTGTACTATGTAGTACCAGCTTCAGCAGGTATGGTACCCTATCATTTGGGGTGTACCTTGGACTGTGGTTTGCCGAACGAGGACTTGCAAATAGTCTCGGACTTTATGTTGAAAAATGAGCTTTTATATGCACCGGTCATGCAGCTTAGGAAGGAGGTGATGGATTATTGCTTCCTAAATGATTATTGGTGTGATAAGACGTAAGTTTATCTTATAGCTCTTTTTTTTATAAAAATGTGAATACATTAAATATTGCGCCCTATATTACTGTTGAAAAACTAATCTTATCATCTGCCAAAATAGTACAGATAAATTGTTTGCAACTTCGGAGTTTTCCATAACACAACGATGAAAGACATTGAGAGTTTGTTGCCTAATACAATGATAGAAGCAATTGTGATCGAATCGTGGGCCATAATGCTAAATAAAATGCAAATGGCAGGAAGTGGCAGTACAAGACCGCGAAGGATTTTCTTCGGCATTGCACACTCAGTATGTCCAACATAAACTTCATATGTTTACATGTTATATAATTGATAAAGTAAAAATGATAATTTGCGCTTAAAAACAAACAGATTGTTGTAGAGAAGATGATAGATATAGACAACGATGATGAGGATAAGGGTGATTTGAAGAAATATAAGGCAGAAGTCTTTAGTACATGGGATATGTGGTCAGGGTTTTATGATGAACCACTAAGTTTGAATGCTGAAATGGTAAGAAATTTAAAATACTTTCAATTGTGATATTGCATTGTATTTAGTATGATATTGTTTATAGTACAATGTGATATTGATTTTCTATTCTTTTTTAAATAAAATTGTAGGTGTTCATACCTTTACTTTATGAAGAACACTTCTTCTGCGTGTGTATTGACTTTGTAAGGGAAAGATTGTTCTACCTGGACAACAGATGTTATGATGATTTTGATGAAACGACATTTGCAATCATGACTGATGTTGTTGTAAGTTCAAGTTTTAAAATAAAAGTAATCAATTTATCATCTCGTTAGATAATCATGAAATTGACTAGTTGTTTACTTAAAACACAAACAGGCAAATACATATGCCGAGTACCTTGTCAGCAAAGGCACTGAAAATGCTGTAAAGGTAAGGAAATTCATGATGATAAATGTGCCCTTTGATTGGCAAACTCGGGAGCACAACCTGGACTGTGGAGTATTCATGATGTTTCACATGATGTTTTTTTATGGTGATATTTTTTATTGTGAATTATACAACGTCGAGAAGAGAGACTTATATAGGGGAGAGATAGTAGCGACACTCATCTTGAGTGATTTTAATGGAAATAGGAGTGAGGTTCTGGAGAGGGTAACAAGACATAATGAGATGAAAGTTAAATTGTTACCTAAATTGCTGTCAAAAAGAGAAAGAATCAATAAGAAAAAGACGAAAGGAAGAGCTGGGAAAAAGAATGTTCAGACACCAGATTCGAAAATCAAAGGTTACTCTTTTTAACTCAACCTTGTATGATAACATCAATTTATTATGAATACACTATATATTGAATAACATAATCTATTTTCTAGACATGGTGGAAGATGGTCCTGCCAGTGTCGTGGGCAGCAGTAGGCGGGGAAAGTCAGATGGGCTTGGATGCACGTTCAACTGTGGTATGGCAGATGATAAAATACTTCTTGTTTCCAAGTTTATGAGGGCTAACCAAGCACTCTTTGCTAAAATGTTAAGTACGAGGAAAGAAGTGCTAGTCTACTGCCTATTGGACGACCACAATTTATCATTAGAGTATGATTTTTCTACATCTCTGACAGGCACACAACATATTATAGTATATTTTTTTTTGTGATACTTATTGGTTAGTGTTGTGATACTGTGTTTAGAAAGGTGTGATATTGTTATGACAAGACATTATTACTCCATCCTAGTTTACTCTAGTTGTGTGCTCCATCCTAGTTTTCTTAATGTTTGAATTTTGTTATTTATTTATGTTTGAAACAGCGAGGTTGTTGCCGTCTATGGCGATGGTCGATCACTTACCAGAGGGGATATTTTGTCCTTGCGTCCAACTGTGCCTGTCAATACTGCCGTGATTGAATGTTGGGCACTTATTTTGAACCACATTGAGCACACAGAAAAAAGTGAAACAAGTTTAATGTTTTTTGGAATTGGGCACATGGTAAGACATTGTATTAAGTTTTATGTATGCATATTCAGACTTCAGATAGGAGGAATAACTCATCTAAAAAAACAACTTGTTACGTTTTTTTATACAACAGAATGTTATACACACTTTGATTGAACAGGAAGGAAAAGGGGATGAAAACAAGGATCAGAATATACAAAAGCTTTTTGACACATGGGATGAATTTGTATCAAAGAACACTGTTCCCTGCAACTGGAAGGCAGATCTTGTTTTTGTGCCGATGGTATGGGAAGATCATTATTTCTGTGTTTGTATAAATTTCACTCGCGAGATGGTTGAAGTGCTGGACAATACAAAGTATGACCAATGGGAGGAAACAATTATATACAAGGCTGCAGATTTATGGGTATGGTTTACTGATACTTCTGAATTGGTTATGAAATTGTCACTGACAGTATGTTGAGTAATAGTTTGATTATGAAATTGTCAGTAATCATTTCGTAAAATGTTGGTGACTAGCAGAAGTGACATATTTTAATGTGATATTGTTATGCATGTAATGTGATATTGTTGTGTTTAAAGTGTGATATTGTATTAGAACATGTTGACAATATATTGGTTATGAAATTGTCACTGACAGTATGTTGAGTAATTGTTTGATTATGAAATTGTCAGTAATCATTTCGTTTAATTTTGTAGGCTAGTCATATGAGTGACTACTTGGAAGGAAAGGGTGATGAAAGAGCAGTAGATTTAATTGCATTTCCAGTTGTGCACATCAAATTCAATTGGCAAACTTATGAAGAAAACAATATTGAATCTGGAAATTTCTTAATGATGCACATGATTCGGTATGAGGGGGATATTTTTGAGGCTGACCTGAAGTCAAAAGTGTATAGGCGCTACTACTGGGCAGAAATGGCAGCAGCGTTGCTTTTAGCTGACATAAATGAGGAGAGGGCGAATTTGATTGACAGGGTTAAAAAATTCAGTCTGACTAAAGACGAAATTTGGAAAGAAGTGAAGCCAAAGAGAGGAAAGACTGGAACTGTAAAGGAAAAGAAGGGTGCAGCTGAAGAGGAGGTTGATAAAGTAGATAGTTTCACGAAGGAGAAGGAGGATACTATCGAGATAACAAGGATTAACGCTGAAATACCTGTACTTCATAACCCCCCTAGACAATATGACACAATACAAGGGGATATTGAAGATGGACAACCAAAAAGAGTCTTTAAACGCTACAAGAGGCCTGCACACAGTAGGGGTAGAGGTCAGAGTAGAGGTCGTGGAAGAAATTATTCTCAGTAGTTAGATTGGCTTGACAATGATCTTTTATGTAATGTAATAGTGAAACTATTAGTGACACTCTTATTTTGTGATACTGTTTGGGATTCTGAATGATATGGTATCTGATATGTATTGATATCGTAAAATGTTGGTGATTAGCAGAAGTGACATATTTTAATGTGATATTGTTATGCATGTAGTGTGATATTGTTGTGTTTAAAGTGTGATATTGTATTAGAACATGTTGACAATATATTGATATTGATATTGTAGACAAGGGTGATGGTGAACTTGTTGACAAAGTAACATTGTTTCTTGTAACATGTGTGATATTGTTTGATATAACATGTGATATTGTGGTTTCATTAGTGTGATATTGTATATATGAGAGTATGAACTATTAGGTTAATATATTAAAGAAAGATGGAGAAACATAAATTCTTTATTTAACAACTTGAAGAAAATGGAAAAACGTTACCCAAATATAACTATTGTGGTATTTCTGTGACAATATAAAGAGTATACGATGGAAACGATTTGGAACAATATTCTAAGAATGAACAAATTGTGTTTGCTTAATTTCTTAATTGAAGATAATGAAAACAAAAATCTTATTTGCTTAAGTGAAGTTGTACTATGGACGTCATCAGCATGCACCCCGTACTATTAAAGAATATCCGAGAGGGGAGAAATCTGCAAAAGGAAAGGAAAGAAAAAAACATCTTAGTATCATATTTATAAATGTGAAATTGGTACAACTACTACTATTGTTAAGTTATGTGATATTGTATTAGAGGACAGGTGATATTATGTACGTGGAACTGTGATATTGTTAAAACAGGTGCGTCTTAATTGTTGAACAAAAAACATGAACTTAAATAGAAATTAATTGAGCATCAGAGAAAAAGGTAATTTAAAATAATATATTGAAACATAAGAGAATGGGGCAACAAAAATAACTAACCTCAGAGGCATTATCGGTAGAATGACGTGAAGTTGGATCATCAGAAGAAGAATTCGGACAGTTACGTTTATCATGATGTGCCATTTGTTTACAATTATTGCAGAACCTTTTCGGCTTTTGTGCCTTTGCAATGCACTGTTGTTTCTTAGAGGTCAACCTCTTCCCACTTCCCTTGTTTTTTGATTCCACAGGTGGTAATATATGAAGCTCAGTTGAAGACTTACACCCGAGAAGCATCTCTAACTCTTGTTGTTTCGTCATTGTTTCAGAAACCGGCTGCAATCTATGTCTAAATGTCTTCAGCAGATCAGTGAGCTCGATTACTTTAATTGCAGGTTCGGGTTGAGATTTTAACAGAGTCAAGGTGGAGTAGAACTCTGACCAAACAGTTGAAACATGCATCTTGAGCACATCCGATGAATCAAAGTCGTCCATCAACTGCCCATGAACATCATAAAGAGGCATTTTTTTGGTATTCTTTATCCACCTACTAAGAAGATACTTATCAGGTATCTTCTTCACCCCTTTACCTGAGAAGATCCATATAATGTGTTTGCATATGTAGCCTTTTCTCTCAAACATCTTGCATGAACATTGTGCATCAAATGTTGTAGGATTAAATGCTACTGTGTAGGTCTTACGCAATATGGAATCTTCAACATCAAGGACCCTTGTAGTGGCATCCCTTGAACAATCTCCAGCACTACATGAATGCAAAGAATCGATACACTGTTGTTGGAATTCGTAAAACAGTGAGTGTGTGTATACAGTGGACGCGTGAATCTCTAGGTGAAGAAGGGTTTTGGTTTGAGGTAGCGAGTGGTCACTATCTCTATCAAGAGACTTTTGCGTATACCGTTGCTGATCCATAGCACTCTGGAAGCGCATCAAAAACTCCACAAGGGTGCCGCGAGGGTTCTCGAACCGCTTGAAGAAACTGTTTTCGCTCTCAGACCGTTGGGTTGTTCTTAAAAGACAACCTAAAGGAATGTCGCGATAATAAGCGGGAATCCACTTTTTACGAATAGAAAACATATACCTCAGCCATCCATTTTCTCCCATATCAAACTCATTGATCAAAGCAGACCACCTCTCTTCGAAGTCACAAGGCTCTAGGTCAGAATCCCAAACAACAGAATTCAATTTGCTTACAAAGTCTGTCTCTTTAAACACAGTTGTGCCTACCTTTTCAGGTAACTTGTGCATGATGTGCCACATGCAAAACCGATGGGCAGCTGTCTTAAAAACAGCAGGAACTGCAATTTTCATAGCAGGGCATTGATCTGTAAAGAAACAATGGGGTTCCTTGCCACCCATAGCATCTAAGAATTTCTCAAAAATCCATTTAAAATTCAGTTCATTCTCATTAGACATTAGGGAAGCACCAAAGGTGACTGACTTCTTGTGATGGTCAACGCCAGTAAAAGGAGAAAAAATCATGTTGTACCTGATAGATAAAAAGTAGTTGAGTTAACTAACAGAATCTAACATGTGACTTTTGCTAATGATACAGTATCACATAGTATGTCTGACAATATCACACCTATCCGTATACAATATCACGGATTCTAAAACATATTATTACTGATTGATGACAATATCACAACTATGTTGGAAAAAATCACAACTATGGAAGTTAATCTGCCTTAATTTCTACTGATTAACAGTCAAAATGGAAAATATAAGATTGTACCTGTTAGTTGAATAGGTTGGATCAAATGTCAGCGCCTCACCATATAGGGAGTAATTACGACGTGCTTCTGAATCAGCCCAAAAAACACGAAACAAGCACTGATCCTCATCCACATCATAGGCATAATAAAAGCCTTCCCTAGTTTCTGAATGTTCTTGAAACTGATTTATAAACATTTGCGCATCCTGCTGCCCTATAAAGCACTTGATTTCCCTTCCAAAATTCTTAAAATCAGTCAAAGAAGCACCAATATTCTGATACCCATTAACATATTCCTTATAAGCCCTGAAACTAGTAGTTGGGCCTATATTGATCTTGCAATTATCAATGATTGTTTGTTTTTGGTGTAGAGTCAGTTTCCTTGACATTTTCTGAAATTCTTTAAACTTAAGAGGACAAAGTAGGTGATTATGGGAAGCATGAAACTGAGCAACAGAAAAGAATGGAACTTCAACCTCGTCGATTGTTATGAGTGTATATTTGAAGTAAACTCTGGCTTTACAACCGATCCTAGTGATCTTAGTCTTCTTCGGATCATATGCCTTGCCCTTTCTCTCCGGTTCTTCACCAGTTGGCGGCAAAACTGCCTGCTTAGAGTCCCGGAAGCCTTCCCGGTTACACACAATCAGTTTTGACTTTATGTCACCATTACGACGAAACCTTTTAGTTGAAGACAACCTTGGCTCAAATCCGCATGCTATTGCATAAGACTCATAAAACTGGACACATTCCTCAATTGAACAAAAGAGTTGACCTAGTGTAGGTGTACATTGAGGGGGAACATTCCTCACCCATTCCTCCGAACCTCCAGGGGTCACCGTCATAGAAAGGTGATTCCCAGCATGCACATCAGAATCTTGTAGGCATTGTGGAGTAGAAACAGACTCAACAGAAGAATTAGAGGTGTTATCAACAGCATCGGTTAAGGCAATATCACCTAGCATGAAAAGTAATTTAAGTTACAATGTTGTGCAGGATATGAGATTCTTTTGAGTAAGATGTGATACTGTTAAGAGTAACATGTGATACTGTTAAGAGTAACATGTGATACTGTTAAAAGTAATTCAATACGTGATATTGTTAACAATAGTATGTGATACTAAATCAAATAATTTAATAAAACACTGAAAAGTATGTACATTAATAAAATAAAACAAAAATAACGCATGCAATAAGTTGAAAGGTGTAAAAATCAATAGAATAGACTATAACAATAAATTGATGTTAATTACGTAGCAACATAATACATCAATAAGAAGCATGAAAATAGAAAACAGAGTTAAAACATGAAATTCAAATTCATAACAACAATACATGAAATTAGGTACAAAAGAAAGGAAGATTAAAATATAAGTAAGAACATATAAATTAGAAGCATAAAATTAAAATTGATAAATCAAAAGGAAAGGAAATTATACCTGACATTGAAATTGCTAGAAGAATTGAAGGAAACAAAATTGTAAAATCTTGAATCAGAAGAAGGAATTACACGAAGAAAGTAATAGGACGAAGGAAATTAGGTCTGAAGCTGAAGATCGACGAAGAGAATCAATGAAAGAAGAAAGAAGCGCGGAAGAAGATGGAAGTCGCAGGAGAGAAGAAAGAAGCGCGGAAGAGAGAGGTAAGAGAGAGAAACTAATTCTAAAATTATGATTTGGGACTGAATATGAAGGTATATATAGGAACATAGGAAAAGACGGAAATACCCCTGGTATAACGCGCTGATCTAAGCCATTGATCCCTATTGATCTAATGGATGAGATTTGGACTCATGGACTCAAATAGTTAGGGTGGACTCATGTGATCCTAATTCTATATATATATATATTTGTGAGTCCACCCTTTTTTTGAGTCCATGAGACCTCATCTTAGCCATTGGATGAGAGAGATGGATGGATTAGTGTTGGAGCCAGTGTCCTCCACAGTTAGTGCAATAACATAAATAAATCCTTGTAGGTTCACAGGGTATACTTTGTATAATAATCAATTGATTAACGTTTATCAATAACGGTTGGCTTGCTAGATAAGTTTGACGTTATTGTCATACAGATGGCGGTGATCAACTGGTCCCTAAAAGTCACATCTATAGGATGTGTTTGAGAGATGTGATTATTTGAGAAAATGATCATATTGATGCCCTAATATATGACTAAAAGGTTAGTCAGTGTATTTGACTAAAAGGTTAGTCAATGTGATGATGAGACGATTATTTAATAATGATTAAATATAGTTTGCTGAGACGAATTAACTGTAATTCGTAAATTGAATATAAAATGTTATATTTAATTGTTGTATATAATGTAAGCTAATTAAACATAAACCGTTATAATTAATTGGCAAATTATAAATATACGGATATTTATAATTAATGTTGTATTATAATGTTGGTCCTTGACAAATGACGATTATAATATATTGCATTATATTGGAAGCTAAAATGACCGAAACAAAGTGTCCAGATGCACTCGGTTTTTCCGGTCAATGGGTAGTTATTTGAGGAGACTAAATCTCCTCATATAAGACCTAGGAGTGCCGTGAGAGAGGTAGAAAAGCAAGGAGAAAATTTCTAACCTAATTTCTACACTCACTTGTGCCTCCATCACACAAAACACAAAAACGTAAAGTTAACAGTAACTTTTAATTATCTTTCTAGCAAAGGAGAAGGGCATTTCTCGATCAATCTTGGGTGAGACGATTAGGAGGATATCTACTTTGATATCTGTTCTTAGGCCGAATTTTGCTAGGACCAAAGGTTAAATTCGCTTTGTCTAAATTTTATATTGTTTTCATATTAATGACTCGCAATTCATATTCTATAATTTTGTTATAATCCTAAATTTTAAAGGGATGTAAACTGTTATTTCCCACAAGTGGTATCAGAGCATCAGGTTACAAAATTATATTATATGTTTTTCATTTTATGAAATATAAATTTGAGAATTTAAAAAAATTTATACCGAAATTTTTTTTAACTGTTACGGCTGGATTTTTTTTTTGGGCCGTGTAATTTGTTTTTTTTTAGGTCTTGTTTTTCCATTGTTGATTTATTGATATTGTTATTTTAAAAGGTTAAAATTCAATATAATAAATTTGTACTTGTTTTAATTTGATAAGGATTAAATTAAAATAAGATGGAATTGTTTTGATTTTGTTGTTGCTATTGTTTTCGGCCTCATTGTTTTAAATTGATAATTTTTGTATAATGATTCAATTTTAATGATGTTCAAAGCGATTGTGATTAAATGAATATAAGGATAATCGATTTAATCATGATTTAGATGTTCATTTTAAAAGGTTAAATTGAATAATCTAGGTTGAATCAATATTTAATAACGATTAGATATTGAATTTTGTACCGATCTAGCAATATTGACAACACCGAAATTTTTTTTTCCCTCTGTCCGTGCTGCTGCTGTTTAATAAAATTTTTTTTTTTTTTTTCTGTTTTTTTTTACCGTAGCAGCAGGTATTTTTTTTGGTTTTAATTTTTTTCTTTTCGGTTTTTTTGATTAATCCGTGAGAAAGAAAGAAAGAAAAAATTATTTTTGGGCTGGTACTGTTCACGTGAACAGTGATCAGTAGAGAAAAAAAAAATTTGTTTGTTTTTTTTTTTGACATTATAAAGATAATGTTTGTTTGTTATTGTGAAAAGGTTCACAATAATGATACCCGATTATTTTAAAAAGGTTTAAAATAAAATGGATTACGGGAGATTAAAATTGTTGTGGGCAATTAAGGAATTATCACATAATTTTGATCGTATATAAAAGGTGGTTTGGATAAATTACTCTACATAATTACAGAATTATGTCTTGAAGAATTAATTTATATAGTTGATGCATTTTATTTTTGTCGAATGAATGAATGAATGAATGTTTTTATTTACGTATTTTTGCAATTGGTTGAAAAATGTAATACCTAGTGTGGCCTTAGTTAATCATGTTTTCGTAATGATGGAAACATGGTTTGGATGTATTTATGAGATCTCGAATCTCCTTTTATTTCTTTTAATTATGTTTTTGGAATTATAATGTAAATAGGTTTATTTTGTAATTTTGAAAATGTAATTTAAGAAGACTAAAGATGGAGATCGGATGCTCACTCCCGCTACATGGACCAAGATGAGACAAAGTCAAGCTTCTCGGGTCCATTAAGATGGATTCCAAACTTGTATTTACTGTTCATTTTGGTAGATAGGCCACACTAGGACCGTTGTAATAGTTTACGTATTTTTCGTTCTTTTGCTTTTCATTCGCATGTTAAATTATTGCATCATATTCCGCATAAACCAAACCACCTAAAATGCATGAAAAATTATTCATATAGTTTGAATTTTCATCATAGACATACAGATGTCACTCGTTCATAGGGCCATCACCTTAGTCTAAATCATTCACGAAATGCTAGAAATTTGTTCACTTAAAATGAATTAAATTTAAGATGATGAGATCTTCCTCTAAAATGAAAATTGAGATTAGTCTTTATAGGAAAAACTACTATGAACCCCTTCTTCGTCGGAAGTCATAATATGACCGCTTCTACGTTGGGTAAGTAGTGAGTGTTGACCTATTTTACCTCAACATTGTAGTCCGAGTAATATCTCGGGATTATAATGGACTAAAAGATAGAATTTACAGAAATTTATCGACCGAGAATTCTAAAGGTAGAATTAGCCAAGAGGTTGGCTTATCAATTTACAGAAATTGAGTCTTGGGATCATTTATATAATTCTTGAGGGAGGTCAATTGTATAAATGCATGAGTCATCGCATTAAACAGTTATTGCATTAAGACTTAATATTAAAACGATGAAACTTATCATATTCATTTTCTTTTTCCACAGTTTTCGAATTCATAACTGCTAAATAACAAAATGGCTGGCCATACTGATGACCCAATGCCAAGTGCTACACTCGCTCGCGAGTCCTGGCTAAAGATCTTTACGGACACATGAATCAGTCCACGCGACTGAAGAATGATGGGTCCAACTTTGCGGACTGGGAGGCGGCATTACAGAATGCTGCCATTGCTGACGGTAAGCTCAAGTACTTCACTGAGCCACTACCGACTAACCCAGGCCCCAATGCAGGAGCAAATGAAACACTTGCTTATAGTGATTTCGTAATGGAGGCGGGTGCGATAAAGAACGTACTCATCTTTTCAATGGAATCAAATTTGCAAAGGCGATTCATTGCCCCGGGTGCAAACAAGATTTTCACCACTCTCTCTAACGAGTTCTCGAAAGCTCCGAGGATCGTTAGCTATGAGTATACCTGTCGCTTCTTTGAAGCGAAACTCCAGAAGGGCCAAGCGGTTAGCCCACACATTCTTGCTATGATCGAGAATGTCGAGAAACTGGAGGTTCTTGGTTGTAAAATCGATGAGAAGATCATTATTGATCGTGTGCTTCATTCACTTCATGATGGTTTTGCCCTTTTCAGGGCAAATTACTATATGAATGATATGAAGAAAAGTCTTCATCAGCTCCACTCACTTCTCGTACAGACCGAGAGTGATCTGAAATTGAGTGGGAGCGTGAAACAGGACGTTCTCATGATTAACAACAAGGGTAGAGGTAAGGGCAAGGCTCAGGCTGACCTAGCTGTAGGGAAGCCAGAAGTTCAAAAAGCCAGGAAAGGTCAAGAGTGGGCCTGGTGAGACTAGCGGTAGCTCACAAGGCAAGACAAAGAGCAAGGAAAACATGGAGTGCCACCATTGCCACAAGACTGGGCATTGGAGGCGGAAATGTCCCGTGTATGCTGAAGACGTAAAATCAGGCCGCGTCACTCCTGTTGGTACGTCATCTTTGATTCATATGATTGAGATTAACCATGCAAGTTTCGGAACTTGGGTACTAGATACTGGTTGTGGTTCTCATCTGTGTAATCATTTGCAGGGCCTAAGAAGCATCACAACTCTCGCAAAGGGTGATGTGGACCTGCGAGTGGGGAATGGAGCTAGAGTTGCTGCCGTTTCAGTGGGAACATATGTAATCCAACTCCCTAGTGGTTTTGAGTTATTGCTGAATAATTGTTACTATGTACCCAGTTTGTCGAAAAACATTATTTCTGTTTCCGTACTTGATAAGGACGGTTTTTCGTTTTTAATAAAGGATAATAGCTGTATTTTCTCTTTAAACGATATGATTTATGGTAAAGCTGTTTCCATGAATGGAATATATGTTTTAGATCAAACCACAGATATAATGCATGTGAGTAATAAGAAAGCAAAGGTTGGTGACAAAGATCAAACCTATCTATGGCATTGCCGTATGGGACACATAAATGAAAAACGCGTGAAAAAGCTCATTGATAATGGGACTATCTCCCCATTTGACTATGAATCTTTTGGCACGTGTGAATCATGTCTCATAGGCAAAATGACTCGAATTTCCTTCAAAGGTGTTGGAATGCGCGCTGCTGACCTATTAGGACTCATACATACTGATGTGTGTGGACCTATGTCAATCAACGCTAGAGATGGCTATAGATATTTTATCACTTTCACGGACGATTTGAGTAGATATGGTTATGTCTACTTAATGAAGCATAAAAGTGAGTCCTTTGACAAGTTCAAGGAATGCCTGAATAAGTTAAAACGAGCTGGATATAAAGATAATAAGCACTACTACGTGCAGATCGTTGTGGCAGAATTAAAATTCTTTCTGAATGAGGTTTTATCAAACACCTTAAAGGACTGTGGTGTAGTAACTAACAGTTAACTCCACCTGGACACCACATTGAATGGTTTGTCCGTACGGAGAAATCGAACATTGCTTGAGTATGTTCGATCCATGATGGAGTCCTACGGTTGTGCCTGACTCATTATGAGGCATATGCTCTATGTCAGCTACTCTAATACTTAACACAACCGAAGTCCGTCTAAAGCTGTAGACAAATACTCCATATGAATTATGGAAGGGAACTGTGCCCTAACATTTTCCCTTTATTCGGGGTTTGGGGCTGCGAGGCTTATGTCAGCTGGAGACCTGACGATCAGCTCGGCCCACGATCGTTCAAGACATAACTTTATTGGTTATCCAGAAGGATGTTTTGGGTCATTATTTTATTCGCCTACCGAACAACGTGTTTTTGTTGCGGCTAGTGCGAAGTTTCTAGAGAAAGAATTTCTCGAGAACAAGACGAGTGATAGAACCTTTGATCTGTCGGAGGTTCAAGAACCAACAACCGAGCAACCAATGGAGGAAACTGTTCCTTCATCATCGGCTGCGGTAAATATTCCTTTGGAACCTAGAAGGTCGGGTAGAGTCTCCATTCCTCCAGACAGATACATTGGTATGGTCGAGGAGAATGGGAGAGATGGCGTTTTACTCCTAGAGAGTAACGAACCCGCTACCTATAAAGATGCCATGACCTGTTCCGACTCTAAGCTATGGCTTGAAGCCATGTAATCCGAGATGGACTCTATGTGTGAGAATGACGTATGGGATCTGGTTGACTTACCTGATAAGGTTCGGCCTCTTCAGTGCAAATGGCTTTATAAAAAAAAGCATTCTGTAGAAGGACAACCAGATACATACAAGGCACGACTAGTGGCAAAGGGTTTCACTCAAGTGCAAGGATTGCACTATGATGAAATTTTTGCACCCGTAGTTATGCTGCGTTCCATTCGGATAATCT
>JAIUZE010026898.1:0-12956 GCA_022085475.1 Heliosperma pusillum | reverse complement strand
GAAAACAGTCAACGGAAGTCCAAAGTTTGACTGAAAAGTCGATGAAAAGTCGAAGATGACTCTTAAAGTGCAAGAAAAGTTTAGGACGACTTAAAAGTCAAGAAAAGTCAATGACGACTTTTAAAAAGTCAAGAAAAGTCAAAGACGACTTAAAAGTCAAGAAAAGCCAAAGAAGACTAAAAACGGTCTTTTCATGAAATCACTCAAAAATTCCAAATACGAACGCGGAATTTCAAAATAAGACTCGGAACAAAAATTCCTATTTTAAAAACTTAAGTTCTACTGAAAAGTGTTAGTAAATATTTTTACTAGAAAAATCGGGTACTTTTCGGGTTGTTACAGTTGTGAACTCTAAACCCAACCCCACCCCAACTGAGAACAAAATCAGGTGTTTCCAATGCCAAGGGTATGGTCACTTTAGGAAGGATTGTCCTTCTAAGAGAACCATGACACTTATGGAGGTAGAAGAGTGGGAGAAGGAGGGATTAGTTGAGTATGAGGTTGATGACAGCATGGTGTTAGAGGTAGTGACAGCTGAGGAGGAACCAATGCAGGACTTGGTCATGGCTCATCCTGACACAGGCCATAACTTGGTGCTATGGAGGGTCATGCACTCTCAACATACTCCATTGGAGGATGACCAGAGGTCCTTGATATTCAGAAGCAGGTGCACCATTCAAGAGAGGGTCTGCAACTTGATCATTGATGGGGGGAGTTGTACCAATGTGGCTTCCATCACCCTAGTGAACAAGCTAAGTCTGATTACTCAAGAGCACCCACACCCCTACAAACTGAGATGGCTTAACAAGGGGGCTGAGGTGAGGGTTGATAGGCAATGCCTGGTCCGATTCTCTATTGGAAAGGTATACCAAGATGAAGTGTTGTGTGATGTAGTACCAATGGATGCTTGTCATCTATTACTAGGGAGGCCTTGGGAGTTTGATAGGAACACCACTCACCAGGGGAGGGATAACACCTATAGCTTCAGGCATTGGGGAAAGAAGGTAACCTTGACACCTCTACCACCCAACCAGAGGAACTATGGGAGTCCTAGTGTGCCAGAGGAGGTCAATGGAGTGTTGTTTTTATCAGAAGCAGCTATGATCAAAGAGATGAGGCAAGAACAACCTGTGATCATCTTGCTATCTAAGGAAGTTACAGAAGGGGAAGGCTCCACATTACCAGCAGAGGTTGAACCTCCGATCCTGAGATACAAAGAGGTCTTCCCAAGGGAGTTACCAGATGGACTACCACCCCTAAGAGGGATTGAGCACCACATTGATTTGGTCCCAGGTTCTGTGCTACCAAATAGGCCAGCCTACAGGAGTGACCCAACTGCCACCAAGGAGTTGCAGAAGCAGATTGAGGAGCTTATGAGCAAAGGGTTTGTGAGGGAGTCCCTAAGCCCTTGTGATGTACCTGCTCTACTAGTGCCTAAGAAGGATGGCACCTGGAGGATGTGCACTGACAGCAGAGCAATCAACAACATTACAGTCAAGTATAGGTTCCCCATTCCAAGGCTAGATGACATGCTTGATGAGCTAAGTGGAGCTCAGGGCTTTTCCAAGATTGATCTAAGGCAGGGTTACCATCAGGTGAGGCTCAGAGAGGGGGATGAATGGAAGACTGCATTCAAGACAAAACATGGTCTGTATGAATGGCTTGTCATGCCATTTGGACTATCCAATGCACCAAGCACCTTCATGAGACTTATGACAGAGGTGTTGAGACCTTGTTTGGGCAGATTTGTTGTGGTTTACATTGATGACATCCTAGTGTATAGTAGCAGCAGAGGGGAACATCTCAGACACCTTGAAACAATCTTTGGGATCTTAAAGGAGCAGAAGCTGTATGGGAAGCTAGAGAAGTGTACCTTCATGGTTGAGGAGGTTGCATTTCTAGGGTACATTGTGTCAGGGAGAGGAATCTCAGTTGATCAGGAGAAAGTTGCAGCCATACAAACATGGCCTACACCTAAAACCATCACTGAGGTAAGGGGGTTCCATGGGTTGGCTTCATTCTATAGAAGGTTCATCAAGAACTTCAGTTCAGTTGTAGTACCCATCACTGAGTGCTTGAAGAAAGGGGAGTTCCAGTGGACTGAGGAGGCCCAACCATCCTTTAAGAGGATCAAGAGGTTGATGTGTGAGACTCCAATCCTTAAACTACCTAACTTTGATCAGCTGTTTGAGGTGGAATGTGATGCTAGTGGGGTTGGCATTGGGGCAGTGTTGATACAAGGGCAAAAACCAGTTGCTTATTTCAGTGAGAAACTGAATGGTGCCAAGCTCAAGTACTCCACTTATGATAAGGAATTCTACGCCATCATCAGAGCAGTCATGCATTGGGGGCACTACTTGAAGCCAAAGCCTTTTGTTCTGCACTCAGATCATGAGGCATTGAAATATATCAGTGGCCAACACAAGCTGAATCACAGGCATGCCAAGTGGGTGGAGTTTCTACAATCCTTTACATTCTCTAGTAAGTATAAGGAGGGGAAACAGAATGTTGTGGCAGATGCACTGTCAAGGAGGCATTCTTTGTTATCAGTCATGGAGCAAAGGGTGTTGGGGTTTGAATTTCTGAAAGAATTGTACAAGGAGGACCCTGACTTTGCTGAGGAATGGATCACACAAACTGGAGGAGGAAGGACTCAAGGGGGGAAGTACATGCTGCAGGAGGGGTTCTTGTTCCAAGGAAACAAGCTATGCATTCCAAGGGGTTCTTACAGGGATCTACTCATCAGGGAAGTACACTCAGGAGGACTAGGGGGACACTTTGGGGTTCAAAAGACACTTGAAATACTGCAGGATCAATTCTACTGGCCCAGGATGATAGGGGATGTTCAGGTTGTCCTCAGGAGGTGCTCCACATGTCAACAAGCCAAGAGCTCTTTCCAGACTGGACCTTACACTCCACTACCAGTGCCAAACAAACCTTGGGAGGATGTGAGCATGGACTTTATTGTTGCACTACCCAGAACACAAAGAGGTAAGGATTCTGTAATGGTTGTTGTTGACAGGTTTAGCAAGATGGCTCACTTTGTGGCTTGCAAGAAGACTGAGGATGCTGCAAGTGTTGCTCAGCTATACTTAAAGGAGATTCTGAGGCTACATGGGGTTCCTAAGTCAATAGTCTCAGACAGGGATGTTAAGTTCATGAGTTACTTCTGGAAAACACTATGGAGGCTCTTGAAGACCAGGCTTTTGTTCAGCACTTCTCACCACCCTCAGACTGATGGCCAAACTGAGGTCATGATATGCGAGATTTATGTCGTTCTAAGTCCGTTATCAAACAATATTTATAAGTCCAAACTAAAACTAACTAGGGCAGCTAGTGATAAGTCCGGGTCGATCACAGGGAGGCGTGATGTATCTAATCAGTTTAGGTCGATATTTAATTCTGCTAAGGTGACAGGTTTAACAGGTTGAGGTGTGAGTTTAGAAGGATAACAAACAAAAGCAATAATCAAAATGCAATATAAAGGGTACGAAAATCAGATGAAGGAAAAACTAGGGCAGAAACGGGATCACTATGTATCAACGGGATAGGTCGAGCCAAGGTCTAAACAGTCTAAAGGGTGAGAAAGTTGCTGGTCCGGCCTCCTAACCACCCCTAGCCACTCTGATTACTTGTTCGGTCTCACAGAAATCACTATCCTATGTGCCCACCGATCGGTGAAGGCTTCCCACGATCGGTGTCAGGTCTACTTTCCCAATTACTGGTCAGTCTCAGGGGAAATACACTAAACAAATGATAACCTAGCGTCCTAGGTTAGTCAAACGACAATTAAATCAAACATAGGTTCAGATGCATAAACGGTTTAATTGGAACCCCCAAATCCCGGATCCACAATAGTTCACCCTAGCCCTAGCATGCAGATTAGCTACTCATGGTGATAGATATTAAGCAAAACAAGAAGACACAGGATGGTATGGCAAGATTCATGGTCGAGAAACGTACAAACATGAACGAAAATGACAGAAAACGAAATAAAACTGAATCAGAACCTGAATTAGGGCAAAAACAAGGAGGAGGCCGATCGGTATAGGGTTATGCCGATCGGTATAGTGTTGTAAATGATCGAAAACGAAAACGAAATTCCTTCTAAATGAAATGGAATTACATAAAAAATGGGAAATTGCTTTAGATCCGTGACAAGGGATCTGTGCTGCGGTGCGCCCCTCCTTCATTTGCTGCCTCTCAAACTTATAACCCTCCTTTAGGTCTAGGGTTAGGTTTTTGACCTCCAGAATTGAGTCTTGGGCCTGTAGGTGAAGCTGGTCTTGCGTATTGGATCGGTCCATGTTGGACCTTAGAGTCTTGAGCTCAATCTTGGATCTTTGGTGAAAGCACCGATCGGCATAAGTGATGGGCCGATCGGCATCATGCTAATTGGACTTATCTTTTGGTCTTGGTTGCTCCATCCGATCGGCATTGAAGCTTCACCGATCGTTCTTGGGTTTTGAGGGTGTCCAATGATCATGCTAACACTTCCACTGATCGGTGGTTAATCTTTTTGGGCCTGTTTTGCATCTCGAGCTTCTTGAATGTGTTGTTTAGTCGGTATAAGGTTGGTTCTTGGTCCTTCATTCCTCGTACTTTGCCAAAATGCCTTCGAATCACCCTAAAAGGCGTGAAATCTGCAAAATAGACATGAAACATACCAAAGTAGCAAACGAGAGGAATACGACTAGGTAATCGGCCTATATGAGCCGATAATGATGCATAAAGCGGGGTAAATCTGTAGGCAAATGTGCATATGGAATACGCACATCAAATCACCCCAAACCAAACCTTTACTTGTCCTCAAGTAAAGCAATAGAGACAAGCAAGGATCGAGATCATAGCTCAAGACACATTTACTCAAACTAATGGAACAATGGCTATTACAAGTACAGCGGAACATACGCGTGAGAGTCGACCTTCGAAACAAGTCTCATCTAGCCTAACAGTCAATGTTCTTCATGAATACTCAAGACCTTGCAATCGAGCTCAAAAATAAAGACTCAACAAGCATTTTCAACAGCATGACTCAAATCAATGAAGTAGTACTCAAGATACTATATGTTCTCAAGGTATGCGGGGTACAAGGCGTAACGGAGCTGAAGTTCAAGGTGGAAGGTGGTTGCGTGCTAACGCGTTTGGGTATGTGTGGCTCATTAGTGACTAGTGGCTGCGTGACCACTTGGACAATTTCTTCAAATGTTACCCATTCACAACATTCATTAACATCATCCCAGCTTCTTGTTCAGCACTTATAGGATTTAGCCATAATTTCTTCGCTTATGATTAGTTTGGCTTCTTATGACTTCATTTGTTCATTTGACTCTCAGCGCCTTAGCAAAATTGACTCCTTAGTGCCTTTCCACACCAGGTTTTTAGCAAAACTTCCACTTTTGATGAGCAGACTGATCGGTTTCACATCATGCCGATCGGTTTTGATAGCATTTCCCAGACAGAATTATCACTTTACACACATTTAAGTCTCATTCAGCATAGTTACAGTACCCCTTGTCCTTACACGCAACCAACAGTCAAGGTGGGTGAGTATATGGCATGTAGTTTGAGTATCCGGGTTGTAATCAAGGTTAATATAAGGCAATGTGGGCTCAAGAACAAGGACCTAAGTCTAAAGGGACAAAAGAGGCTGATTTGGCCATGTGGAGTTCAATTTTTGTGGGTACCCGGTCCCGCAGGACTTAAGTGCATACCTTCGGAAATTAAATTGAGCTACTAAGTCACACAATGAGACAATGCAAGAGTATGCAAGCTAAGATTTACAATACGTAATAGAGAAGCTTTTCGATGCAAAGTTGACTCACATCAAGCATATCAATCAAGCGTGTTCGACTAGTTAATCCAATCTAATCTCTAGATGTCCTACCATAAGAGTTCAAACCAAAGTCCCGAAAGTAGAGCAAAGTGCAAGAGCAAAATAGACATTAAGCACATCTCAATCCACAAAACAAGACCAAAAGCAACATGGACAACTGTCCCCCTCTCCAAACCAAATTGAGCAATGTCCTCATTGCGACCACTCAGGGCGGGTCACAAGACAAGTCAAGGGGGCGGGAATAAAGAAAGCAAAGAGTGCAAAGTGTATACCATGTAAGAGCAGATGGTTAACCTCCCCAAACCAGCATCGAAGAATCTTTTTTTTTGTAGTTGCATGAACATTGGCTGGCAGGGCTGATCATCATGTGGTCACCGATCGGTGGAATCAGCAGTTTGATCGGTAGAGAGCAGTCCACCATCGGTAGACTTCCTTCTGTGATCGGTGGAGGTCATCTCTCTGATCGGTGAGCTCTATTCTGCACCAGTTCTCCTCAACTTCAAACATATAAGACAGACAAAACAGGAGAACTATAGGAAACGCTCTCTCACATCACTCACAAATGTCTTAAAATGTCTCAAAACGAAAGCAAAAATTGTCTAACTATTACAACTGAAATAAGATTGTTCCAAAAACGAAAAGCGAATAACAACGGGTTGCCTCCCGGAAGCGCTGGTTTCAGTTAGGTCCCGCACGACCTTGTTTAGCTTCGGATCAAGTGTAGGGAATGTCATCAGCACAGGCCTCTCTTGGCCTCCAAATAGCACGAGCATCCACAGGAGGATGGTTGGGCCATAGTACACTCGGCAGACCGGCAAGGGGCGAATCTCCGTGCCCGGTTGATCTCGGATGGCCACGCCAATCACGTGAGTCATAAATTCCTGCATCCAAAGGTTGAAAAGTCTCCAAGGTGTCTCCAAAGATGTGAGACGGAGATATAACATTAACAGAACAGGCAGAACTCATAGCATCAACACTAGCAGGAGACAGGGGAAGGTCAGAACTAACAATCTGGGGCAGGGGATGATCATGGAGCTCTGTAGGGGGTGGATGTCGATCGGCAAGGGTGTGAGGCCGATCGGTGGGTACAGGTTCTGGGGTCTTTTGCTCATTTTCAAGGGGTTCTGTCCTTATAACTAAAGGTGCAGGTGGTTTACTAGAAGATTTAAATACCAGAAGCTCACCACCCACCTTAAAAGTCATGGTCTTCTTAGCCACATCGATTAAAGCCCCCGTAGTGTGTAAAAATGGTCTCCCTAATATGATAGGGATGTTAGCATCCTCGGGTATGCCTAACACTACGAAATCCACAGGAATGAAATACCCTCCAATCCTAACCGGTACGTCCTCAAGTAAACCCAAGGGTCGTGAGGTGGTCCTATCCGCCATTTGTATCGTCATGTTTGAGCTCTTGAGTTGGGTCAAGCCCATCTTCTTAGCTAAGGACAAGGGTAGGACGCTTACACTAGCACCTAGGTCACAAAGAGCCTTTTCGACGTTAATGGTGCCTATGACACATGGGATACTAAAGCTACCTTGGTCAGCAAGTTTAGGTGGAGAGTCGCTTTGTCGAGGTACACTACACCTTTCTGTGAAAGCGACAGTCCCAACCTTGGGGAGTGTCTTCTTACGGTTCAACAGATCGTTGAGAAACTTAGTATATGAGGGTACTTGCAAAACTAAATCTAGAAAAGGAATAGTGATGTCAAATTTAGTAAGTACCTCTTTGAACTTACCGAATTGTTCCTCATAGGGGGATTTCTTCTTGAGACGACTAGGGAAAGGAAGTTTAATCTTCGTCCCAGCTTCTTCTGACTGCTTCCCCTTGTCCAAACCAGCTTCATCATCATTCCCAGAAGCTTTGAAAAATTCAGACCGATCGCTATAGGGTATGGGTCGATCGGTGGGAGTGATATTCTGGCCATTTTCTTCGTTTTTCTGCTTCTCAGACCTCTCAGCATTCTTCTCAGAACTTACTGCTCTGTCCTCAGCCTCATAGGTGGTCCCACTCCTCAATGTTATGGCATTCACATGGTGGACATGATCGGTGGTTTTGCTAGGCTGAGATGGGAGGTGGCCTTGCTGCCTTTGAGCTTGTGAGGCAGCTAGTTGAGCTATCTGAATCTCCAAGTTCTTAATAGCCCCCGCCTTTTCTTGGTCCATTTTAGCCACTTGAGCAATGAGGTGCTCCTGGCTTTTCTGCATTCCCATCAGCATCATCCTCAAATCGTTCATATCTGTGAATGTAGGAGGCTTGAAGGGTTGAGGTCTGTTTTGTTGCTGGTATGGAACTTGACCGATCGGTTGAGATGGTTGGCCGATCGGTGGATGCTGGTACTGAGGGTTTGGCCTGTTGTACTGCTGGTTGAAGTTCTGCTGCTGATAGTTCTGATAAGCAGCAACTTGTTCTACTACCCCTGGGTACCCAAAATTGTCCAGAGTGTATTGTTGTTGGAGGGCACTGATCGGTGAGGGTATAGGGCTGATCGGTGGAGCTGTGTTTACCTTCAAACTGGCCAACTGTGCTTTCAGATCCTCGATCTGCGAGGTCATGCTCTGCTGGAAATAAGAATCATCCCCTATAGCACCAACTGTGGTACTTGACTGGCCATACCGGATACTATGGCTGACCATAGTTTCAATGATGTTACGAGCCTTAGCAACCTCCACAGAAGAAAACATCCCATTAGCTGCTGAATCCAAGGTCCTCCTCGAGTCCGCTGTTAAGGCATTGTAGAATGTCATCGCAATGAACCCTTCACCAAACCCGTGATGTGGGCACTGTTTTTCCAGACCCTTAAACCTCTCCCATGCGTCGTATAGGCTCTCATTTAACCGTTGCCTAAAACCAGTAATTTGCATCCTGAGGTTGGCTGTCCTCTCCGGAGGGAAGAATTTCCTGTAGAATGCTAGGACAAGGGTGGCCCAAGTGTTTGATGTGGCTGCTGGCACAGTTTCCAGCCAGAATGATACCTTGTCCCTCAGTGAATGTGCAAACATCATCCTTCTCAGCTGATCTTGTGTCACCCCTTCGTGGGTGATCAATTGGCAAAGGTCACAAAATCGGTTGATGTGGCGCGCCGGGTCTTCGGATAGCGCACCACCAAATTGTTCTTTGTAGATGAGGTTGTAGAAGGATGGGTCAATTTTAAAGTTGGTTGCTGTGAGGTTAGGGCTGAGAGTCCCTGTGGGCACCTGTGCAGCAGTAGGCATCCCTTCATCACTAAGTTTAGGCATTGTGGTTCTTGGTGATGTTGGTGGGGTTGATGTAGGAGATATTGTAGGTGATGGTGAAGATGTAGGTGTTATTGTGGGTGTATGTGTGCTTTCATTGTCAGCCAGCCTTCGATTTCTACGCAGTAATCTTTCTGGTTCAGGATCGAAGTTCAGCAGGGCAGCAGAATTTCTCCTGCTCATACAAACTTGCAGAAAACAGTCAGAAAATAGACAGACCGATCGGTGGGGGTATGTACCGATCGGTATAAGGGCAAAATTTCACAGAAGTCACTTCGAACAGAAAAGAAACACCAAATTAATCAGAAAATCGCCTCCCCGACAACGGCGCCATTTTGATATGCGAGATTTATGTCGTTCTAAGTCCGTTATCAAACAATATTTATAAGTCCAAACTAAAACTAACTAGGGCAGCTAGTGATAAGTCCGGGTCGATCACAGGGAGACGTGATGTATCTAATCAGTTTAGGTCGATATTCAATTCTGCTAAGGTGACAGGTTTAACAGGTTGAGGGGTGAGTTTAGAAGGATAACAAACAAAAGCAATAATCAAAATGCAATATAAAGGGTACGAAAATCAGATGAAGGAAAAACTAGGGCAGAAACGGGATCACTATGTATCAACGGGATAGGTCGAGCCAAGGTCTAAACAGTCTAAAGGGTGAGAAAGTTGCTGGTCCGGCCTCCTAACCACCCCTAGCCACTCTGATTACTTGTTCGGTCTCACAGAAATCACTATCCTATGTGTCCACCGATCGGTGAAGGCTTCCCACGATCGGTGTCAGGTCTACTTTCCCAATTACTGGTCAGTCTCAGGGGAAATACACTAAACAAATGATAACCTAGCGTCCTAGGTCAGTCAAACGACAATTAAATCAAACATAGGTTCAGATGCATAAACGGTTTAATTGGAACCCCCAAATCCCGGATCCACAATAGTTCACCCTAGCCCTAGCATGCAGATTAGCTACTCATGGTGATAGATATTAAGCAAAACAAGAAGACACAGGATGGTATGGCAAGATTCATGGTCGAGAAACGTACAAACATGAACGAAAATGACAGAAAACGAAATAAAACTGAATCAGAACCTGAATTAGGGCAAAAACAAGGAGGATGCCGATCGGTATAAGGCTATGCCGATCGGTATAGTGTTGTAAATGATCGAAAAACGAAAACGAAATTCCTTCTAAATGAAATGGAATTACATAAATGAAAAAAATGGGAAATTGCTTTAGATCCGTGACAAGGGATCTGTGCTGCGGTGGTGCGATCCTTCGAGATCCGCTGCTTCTCCCACTTATAACCCTCCTTTAGGTCTAGGGTTAGGTTTTTGGCCTCCAGAATTGAGTCTTGGGCCTGTAGCTGAAGCTGGGCTTGCGTATTGGATCGGTCCATGTTGGACCTTAGAGTCTTGAGCTCAATCTTGAATCTTTGGTGAAGGCACCGATCGGCATAAGTGATGGGCCGATCGGCATCATGCTAATTGGACTCATCTTTTGGTCTTGGTTGCTCCATCCGATCGGCATTGGTGCTTCACCGATCGTTCTTGGGTCTTGAGGGTGTCCAATGATCATGCTAACACTTCCACCGATCGGTGGTTAATCTTTTTGGGCCTGTTTTGCATCTCGAGCTTCTTGAATGTGTTGTTTAGTCGGTATAAGGTTGGTTCTTGGTCCTTCATTCCTCGTACTTTGCCAAAATGCCTTCGAATCACCCTAAAAGGCGTGAAATCTGCAAAATAGACATGAAACATACCAAAGTAGCAAACGAGAGGAATACGACTAGGTAATCGGCCTATATGAGCCGATAATGATGCATAAAGCGGGGTAAATGTGTAGGCAAATGTGCATATGGAATACGCACATCAGGTCACAAACACGACTCTAGGGGGATCTGACGGTGTCTGGTCAGCAAGTCCTCTGAGGGAGTGTGACTGAAGCTAGGCTATGCTGAGATTTTGCTTCTCAACAGCAGCACCCTCATCTGCATCAGGTCACAGCCCATTTGAGGTTGTCTATGGGATTAATCCCCTTATACCACTGGAGTTAGCTAACATACCAAGGGAGGAGGTGAACTTTGATGCAAAGATAAGGGTTGAGCAGATGGTGAAGCTTCATGAGGCAGTCAGAAAGCAAATAGAAAGGGCAAATGAGATGTACAAGAAACAGTCCAAGGTTCCTAGGTCCAAGAAGGAGTTTGTGCCAGGGGATTTAGTGTGGATTCACTTAAGGAAGGAGAGGTTTCCAGCTAGGAGGAAGAACAAACTCATGCCTAGAGCTGATGGTCCATTTGAAATCATAGAGAGTGTTGGGCCTAATGCATACAAAGTTGACCTACCAGGAGAATATGGGGTTCATGGCACTTTCAATGTAGGGGATCTCAGTCCATACTATGGGGATTCTGAGGATGAGGAGGCTACAGGCTTGAGGACAAGCCCAATTCAACCAGGGGAGGATGCAGCAGGAGCTGGGGCACAGGGCGGCAAGAACTCAACACTGGGACAAGGGAAGGCACGGGGATCAAGGGGTAAAAAGCATTGCTACACCAATGGGGAGAGGTCTAATGGGCTATCCAGGGGTAAACTCGGGGGGCAAAGGACTGGGTAACAAAAGGGGGGGAAGTGCAAGCTGAGCAAGTTGGCCAGGAACCAAAGACCAAAGACAGAGCCAAGACAGGCAAGCATGCCAAAAACAAGCCCCAAAACACCCAACCACCAAAATCACAAAAACAGCCTACACAGTCCATTGGGCCGAGAAGCATACATAAATCGCACAACTTGACCCACCAGCGCTACCACCAGCCCAGCTATAGTTTGATTTCCCTTTGGGATATCTCAAATGCCCCCAGCACATTTATGAGACTGATGACAGAAGTGCTAAGACCCTATTTGGGGAAGTTCATTGTGGTCTACTTTGATGATATTCTGGTCTATAGCTCCAACAAGAGAGAACACTTGCAACATCTGAAGATTCTATGTGAAATTCTGAGGGAGAACAAACTATTTGGCAAGCTAGAGAAGTGCACTTTCATGCAACCTGAAGTTCACTTCTTGTGGTTCATAATCTCAAAAGATGGGGTTGCTGTTGATCCTGAAAAGGTCAATGCTATGAAAGACTGGCCTGTACCTAGAACTGTGACTGAAGTAAGGAGCTTTCATGGACTGGCATCCTTTTATAGGAGATTCATCCAGGGTTTCAGTTCCATCATGGCTCCCATAACTGAATGTATGAAGAAGAGGGAGTTCAACTGGAGTGACAAGGCTGAGAAATCATTCAACTTGATCAAGGAACTGCTGTGTAGATCTCCTGTGCTAGGTCTACCAGACTTCAATAAGCTATTTGAGGTAGAGTGTGATGCTAGTGGGCTAGGCATTGGAGCTGTGCTGGTGCAAGAGAGAAAGCCTATAGCCTACTTTAGTGAGAAATTAAATGGAGCCAGGCTGAACTACTCTACTTATGATAAGGAATTCTATGCAATAGTAAGGGCCCTGAACCACTGGGGGCACTATCTGAAACCCAAGCCCTTTGTACTACATTCAGATCATGAGGCCCTAAAGTTTATTAATGGCCAGCACAAGCTCAACCCAAGGCATGCAAAGTGGGTGGAATTTCTCCAATCCTTCTCCTTCTCAAGAAAATACATTGAAGGGAAAAACAATGTAGTAGCTGATGCCCTATCTAGGAGGTCTATGATGCTAACATACATGGAGCAGAGGGTCCTAGGCTTTGAGTTCATGAAGGAGCTCTACCTAGAGGATCCAGACTTCAAGGGGGAATGGGAGGTGTACTCAGAGGGACAGCTCAAGAAGGGGAGCAGATACTTAACACATGATGGCTTCCTCTTCCAAGGGAACAAGCTGTGCATTCCCAAAGGACCCTACAGG
>JAIUZE010026897.1:0-19749 GCA_022085475.1 Heliosperma pusillum | reverse complement strand
ACCGTACGTGAAGATGGGGAGCGAAGAGGAGATCCTAGAAATATAAGTTAGGACGGATTTAATTAAGAAATGAAGGTTTTATGAAGGTTTTGCTCAAGAACTACGAAGAACGGATGAAGAACGACGAAGAACGTTCAAGAACGATGAAGAACGATTTATTTGATCTTAAGTTGATTTGTTGTAAAATGAAAAGTTGTTTGTGAGTAAAGTGGGGTGAGGAGTGTCGTGTAATATAGAGCAAACTAGTGATTTGGGTTTTGAAATTGTGGTTATGGAATTGACCCGGTATAATAATTATATTACCGTAATTAATTAGATATTAAGTTAATTGAATTAAATATCAAGATATTATGTTATTATAATGAAAAGAAATAAAATATCAAGGCTAAGAGAGGACGAAAAACCGTGTGGTATGGGCGATATCGGGTCAGTTTTGTAAACGATTTGCGTATTTTTCTTTCACTGATCGATACAGTTGAAAAATCTCTCAAGATTATTCTTATTATTTTAGTTTAATCAAAAGAATTAAACTATCTCATGTGATTGGAAAACGATGACATGGCGCGTGACTCATGCCAAAGTCGAGTTTCGATTTTGTTGCGCGCATTACGATGCGTCGGGAATAGTTAAATGACGTTCGGTTAAAACCGTAAACGTTATTCTTTAAATTCCGAATAAATTCAAAATAATTATATTAAATTATGATAAATCTTAATAAATCTAAATAAAAATAAATCAAAAATATTATTTTTTAAAATAAAATTTCGGTCTTCATACTTATGAGACGAGTCGGGAAAAAGTCAACGGAAGTCAAAGTTGACTGAAAAGTCGAGAAAAGTCGAAGATGACTTAAAAGTCAAGAAAAGTTTAGGACGACTTAAAAGTCAAGAAAAAGTCAAAGACGACTTAAAAAAAAGTCAAGGAAAAGTCAAAGACGACTTAAAAGTCAAGAAAAGTCAAAGATGACTAAAAACGGTCTTTTCATGAAATCTCTCAGAAATTCCAAATACGAACGCGGAATTTCAAAATAAGACTCGGAACAAAAATTCCTATTTTAAAAACTTAAGTTTTACTGAAAAGTGTTAGTAAATATTTTTACTAGAAAAATCGGGTATATTTCGGGTTGTTACATATTATGTTAGTTAAATCAAAAGAAAGGAAAATATCTAATCCTAAGAGAAGAGGAAGAAGAGCCGTGGAGAAGAGGGAGTTGTCGGGTCTGTTTTTAAGCGATTTGCGTAATTTAAACTGATAGATTGATAAAGTTACAAATATCTTAGATATTATTATTAGTTTAATCAAAAGATCTAATATGAGGGACAAAAGGTGATTTTGGGCGTGTGACTCATGCAGGAGTCGGGTTTTGGGTTTGTTTCGGGACTTAAGTTGACTCGGGAATAGTTAAATGACGTTCGGGGTTAAACCGTAAAACCTACTCTTTAATTCCGAATAAATTCAAAATAATTATATTAAATTATAATAAATTCAAATAAATCGTAATAAATTAAAATAAATTTAATTTATTATTTTTCAAATATAATTTCTGTCTTTCAAATTACGGGTTGTTACAATCTAACTTTATAGCACATCAAAATTCCCGATAAAAGTCCAAAATGAAAACATGTAAAAATGTCATTATTTTCTTAAATATGGCACGGATAAAAGAAACTCTTGACAATATACTCAAATCAAAATCAATTATAGGTGAAGGCATAAATTAGTTTTGGGTTGTAAGTTAAATGGATAGTCAAATTGATATGGTCTTTCTTATCTATTGTAGATAGGTTTTGGTAAGGCAGGGTTTTGGGTTCTGTTTTCTTCTCCGAACAGTGTATTAGACTGTCCAGTTTAGGTTCAACAAGGTTTCTGGTTTGAGAGAGTTATGTTAATAAGGGATGAACTCAAATTAAACGGTTATTATTTTGTAAGAAGATTGAATGACACTTTCAACAATTTAAAACATATCATGATTTAATTCAATAATCAACCATCTTATGTCGGCTATGTACTTGGCACACGGAATATCATGCTTTAACAAATACGCACACGGTCAATATGACAATTCCCTCAACTAATCAATCATTGAAGAAAGCACATCATATGCAAGTGTCAAATGCAGTTTATTAGACTAAGTTTCAACCAATTTTTCTCAAACCATTCTCTAGCAAGTAGTTTAGTAAAAGTAGCTAGTTGATCATTAGTCTTACCAAGCTCTAGACAAATTTTACTCTTTTCAACTTGAACAAACAAAAATGATGAACAAATACTCGTGCGTTTAACTTTAGAATGTTGATCAATGGGATTATTGGAAGTAGTAAAGAGCATAAATGATATGAGCAAAATATGCGCACACAAATAACTACGAATTAATCCCATATGGAGAATTGACCTATAAAGCATCGTCGTTATTCTCCTTTCCTTCGAGCCTTTCTCCTGATAGAACAGTTTAACGAACTATTCTGTTCCCCCTGAACTTGAGATCACCTCTATCAAAATAGTTCAGTGAACTCTTCTAGTTTTATTCATCAAGTCCTCGTAGGCTCTCCCTTGTTCTTCTTCATCTGCACACATGCTTAATGATGTTATATATACCTTTATAACCATGATGAAGAATACACCATAATAGGTAGTAAATCAAGAGCTTAAGAATATACATACCGACTACCAATCATATTTCTCAAGATGTTAGCTTAAAATTAAGATCAAGAGTTAAGAAGTTCTTACCATCATTTCTTAAAGTGTGAATAAACTTGAAACACCTTACCAATTTATATGTATCACACCTCAACTTTTTAGGCTCTATGTGAGAGGTCAAAAACATCATCTAATATGCACCTTGAGCAACGAAAGTTATTTTGATAAACGTATGTTGCTCCCTCTCACTTTAGCCTGCAAAACAATTAATCTTTGGACTTTAGTACCCAAACAATTTTGGGTCCTTTTTAGAGTCATTGTAGCAATCAAGTCCTTTCTAATCCATTCTTTTTAACCAACTTGTGACCTTATTTACAATCAACCTTTTCCTTGTCATAAGGGTTACATGTATGACCATAATTTCGGCATTTGAAACACTTCTCATAATTGGTATTCAAATTACAAGAAGGATGTGATATACATGCTATATTTTGTGAGTCTTCTCTTGAGATACTTTTATTGATGGAGCCATATGTAGGATCTAAACTCTTAGGTGTTAGCCTATTAAGAGCACGAGGTGTTAAACTCTAAACTCATAATCAAAATTTGTTCAAAGAATTATTTCAGGCGTGTCCATAAACTAGATCTCAAGACTGTTCAATTATTTCTCAGTAATATATTTGCTCGTTCTATTACTTTTACAACATTCATGACACCAAACAACGACACACTTCTCTTCAAGTTTCATGTCTTCATTAAATATCATTTGAACCTATACATGCTTGAAAACACACACATTACCAGCACAAGGAAAACATCATATGAAATACTTGTCATCATCAAAAGAACATTTCTCAACAGAAGGGTTTGCAAAATTTGAAGCTACTTGGGAGTCTGCTCTTGCATTTGAGGAAAAATATCCAAATTTTACCATAGCTGGAGTTAATAGTTGACTTGAGGACAAGTCAGGTGTGATGGAGGAAACTATGTTGTAGGAAGAGAGTTTGTTATAAAGTTAGTTGTTAGTTGGTTACAAAATTGGTTTTGGAGTTGTTAGAGTCTGAGAGCTGTTAATGAGCTGTCAGTTAGCTGTATTAGTTAGGGCCTGTTCTTTCTGGCTTAATTTCAGCTCGTTTTATTTCAGCTCGCCACTATTTAACATAGTTTAAGTTTGCTTTAGTCAGATCTGTTTAGCAAATCTCTTCAAAAAATTAAGTCTTACTTAATCTTCATTCACTTCAACTCATCTCTATTCAATTTAGTTCACTTCAACTGACCTTCATTTAATATAGTTCAGCTCGCTGCAGCAAAAAAGAACAGGGCCTTAAAAGTCTGTTATAAATACCAGAAAAGTTGTAACAAATCATTCATTCAATCAATATACACAATTCACAATTCTTCTCTACTTTCTCCCTCGTCTATCTCTTTCTAAACTCTCTCTACTTCATCTATAGTTCTTCAGACAATAATCAGAGTTGAGCTTGGCTCATTGATTATTGTGGTTGCATTAGAGTATATCTGGGATACTGTAACAATATGCTCTGTTTCCGTCGGTATACTCTAATACCGTCAATATACTCCAATAGTTAGTTTAATTTAATGGAAGACCTTTCTATTGTTCAACATTCTGCTTTGAATGCCTACTAATTATCACTCAAACTATAGAAGGTAGTGCAAACAAGTTTGAATCCGCAGAAAACTTTTTTGCAGACATCATAACCCAGGTCTCCTTGTCATGCCAGGTGAAAAATACATCAAGCAACAGGGATGCGCTATGTAGATATCATATTTGGGATCCATCATACGCTAAGCGTAAAAACTCGTGTTGCTACGCTGGAATCAGCATACGACAGAAGTTGGGTAGTGGACTTGCAGAATGAAGCTCCATTCCACCGATTTGAAGCTTGATACCAGGTACCTCAAAAGTAGGATGCTAATATAATCAGAGCATGACATACTCCATATCTGTTTACTAGTGAAAACCGGGTGTCTGAAAAATAGACAATGGAGTGTAAGAATATATTGGGTCCAATACTGTTTATGTGGACACACTATTATACCGAATGTATTTATTGGCTATCATTTAAGTTGGCCCAATATAGTGATCCTTCTAGATAATATAATACAGGAATAATTAAATACGTCTTATAAAGTATGGGACGGATATCTTAATTGTGTAAATACCCATTAGGGCATTAGCTGATACATGATAGGCGTATTAGACTAAGGCGGCTGATATATGGTAATAGGGTTTATATTCCTTACCTATATATATGCAGGGTTATGGTCCCTGGCAGCACACTTAACCTAAAAGTCAAATACATCCCATCAGTAGAAAGAACCCTAAGGCAAGTGTGTCTGCTAGAAGGCTATAATCCGGTTACTCCAGTTCATCCTATTCCCATGGAATCATCAGGTACGCTTTCGCTACTTCGGTATACCAATTAATTTAGTATGAAGTTATGACCTTATAAAGGATTAAATCTTACAAGTGGTATCAGAACCTCCTTCATATTAAATTACTTGGGCAGGTACGGTTTTTAATCCGTTTTTTTGGATTGGGTTTTTTGTGGCATGGGTATATACAGTTAACTTTAATGGCTGCTCTAATTTTTGTCCTTATATGATTGTTCAGTAGGTCTTGCTTGTGACGGATCGGATCTTGCGACGGGTATTTTGTGAGAGGAAATGAGTAGAGGGGACAAGGTGGGCACCCCACATGTGCTTCTCCACTCACCCTTAATGGGTATTTTGTGAGAGAATATGGTATCCGTCTTAAGCTTGCGACGGATAGGGTCCGTCACAAAGTCTTAAGCTTGCGACGGATAGGGTCCGTCACAAATGAGAATTTGTGATGATTGTTTTGCTTGTTCGCATCAGTCAGTAAGTATTGTTGTTTAATATGGAACATGTGACTAATCATTAATATCGATGCTTATGGTCATCAGTATGTTGTATTGAACTTTGTGTACTTTGGAATATTCATATAGTGGCAGACAATCAGACATACACTTTTTTTGTTTTGTTTATCATTGTTTTCCGCAGAGCAGTGGGATTAAAAACTTTTGTTCATCATTTATTTACGCAGACTGTAATACTTTTGTTCATCATTTATTTACGGCTCCAATATTTTGGTTCTTTCCGAAATTTACATTATTCTTTTATGATGCTAGTCAAATTTCAGAGTCTAAATTGCTCATGATATTGAGTTTAGATAAATATTTTAGATTTAGTAATTGGCCATACGGATTTATAATGGGTCTATTATTTTGGATTGTATGATTTATACAATAAGTTGTCAAAGTAACCTCTATTGTGTAAGTTGAACAATTTAGAATAGTGTGACTACGGTGTGTGATTGAGTTTCATGCGGATAATGGTCGGCCCAAAGAAAAGCTATTATTTGGCCGAAATTTAGTCGTGCTTGTGGTGGTAAATATGTAACAATTGTAAGGTTTCCATGTGAATGTTAAGTCGGCCCAAAAGAAGGTTTAATATTTGACAAGAATTTCTTGTTAATGTTTGATCACTACACCAAGATGACCACTTACAAGTTAATTTTATGTCCAAAGACTAAAGTTAATGTTGTGCTAGGTGTCTTGTTATGATGGGATTTGCCAATTTTTTGAATTGGATTATTGTATAAAGTTGAATAAAGTATTTATTGTGGGCATGTTTTGTTTGTTTTTTGTTCTTTTTCAGTTAATGCTTCTGCTAATACGGTATCTACTAACATCAGTATGATTCCAATGCTTGACGGAACAAATTTTAAGTATTGGAAGGAAAATGTTATGATTGTTTTGAGTTGCATGGATCTAGACCTTGCTCTTCGGGCTGAGCGTCCCGCTGATCTTACGGATTCTAGTTCCTCTGATGATAAGAGGGACATGGAGAAGTGGGAACTCTCAAATCGCATGAGTCTAATGATCATGAAACATGCAATTCCAGAATCATTCAGGCGCACTATGTGCGAAGAGGAGAATGCCAAAAAGTTCCTTGTTGAGCTAGAAAAGCGTTTTGTTAAAAAAGAAAAGTCGGAGACTAGTACTCTTTTAACGAGTCTAGTTTCCATGAGGTATAAAGGAACAGGGAACATAAGGGAGTACATTATGGAAATGTCTCATATTGCTTCAAAGTTAAAAGCACTTAAGTTAGACTTGTCTGAGGGCTTGTTGGCGCATTTGGTTTTGATATCTCTTCCTAAGAAATTTAGTCATTTTACTGTCAGTTACAACTGCCAGAAGGAGAAATGGACTCTAAATGAGCTCATTTCTCATTGTGTTCAAGAGGAAGAGAGACTGAAGCAAGAAAAGACAGAAAGTGCTCATTTGGCATCATCCTCTAAGGATGGTAAGAAAAGGAAAAAGGGTAAGGAAGTTGCAGTTATGCGACCACCAAAGAAGCATAATACAGAAACTAAGGAATCTGAAAATTCAGAAATTAAGGAACCAAGATGCTTCTTTTCTGGAAAGCCACGTCATCAAAAGAAAAATTGCATAAAGTATCACGCTTGGCGTGAGAAGAAGGGTATGTTTATTTCTTTTGTCTGTTCTGAGGTCAATTTAATTTCAGTACCTAAACACACTTGGTGGATAGACTCTGGTGCTACTACTCACATAAGTGTGTCCATGCAGGGCTGTCTCAGCTGCCGAAATCCGGTTGATGGTGAAAGATACATCTATGTGGGGGATGGCAAAGCAGTTGAAGTTAAAGCTATAGGGACATTTAGGCTATTATTAAAGACTGGAAATTATTTGGATTTGAAAGAGACTTTTGTTGTACCGTCATTTAGACGGATTTTGGTTTCAGTTTCTGCTTTGGACAAATTTGGTTATTGTTGTTCATTTGGAAACAATAAGTTTAGTCTTTCTCATAATTCAAAGTTGGTTGGTTCTGGTTTTTTATCTAGTTATGATAACCTTTATTTGCTTGATACGCATGTCTCTTACAATAAAACCTTGCATGTAAGCTACAGTGGTACTAAAAGAAAATTGACAAATGAGAATTCATCGTCATTATGGCACAAACGTTTAAGACATATTTCTAAACAAAGAATTGAAAGACTTGTGACAGATGGATTTCTTGATTCTCTTGATTTTTCAGACTTTTGTTTGCATTAGTTGTATCAAAGGGAAACAAACAGACAAAAGGAGATTAGGTGCCGAGAGAGCTTCAGGTGTCTTAGAACTTATTCATACAGATATTTGTGGTCCATTTCCTATGGTTTCCTGGAATGGTCAACAATATTTTATTACGTTCATAGACGATTACTCTTGATATGGCTACCTATATCTAATTAATGAGAAATCTCAATCACTGGATGTGTTCAAGTCATTTAAGGCTGAAGTTGAAAATCAACTTAGCAAAACAATAAAGAAAGTCAGATCTGACCGTGGTGGTGGATACTACGGTAGAAATGACGGATCAGGTGAACAACGTCCAGGGCCATTTGCTAGATTCCTAGAGGAATGTGGTATCGTTCCTCAGTACACCATGTCAGATACTCCACAACTGAATGGTGTAGCTGAGAGACAGAACCGAACCTTAAAGGATATGGTGAGAAGTATGATTAGTCATACAACTTTACCAGAATCACTCTGGGGAGAAGCAATTAAGACTGCAACTTACATTTTAAACAGAGTACCAACTAAAGCAGCTTCTAAAACCCCTTATGAATTATGGACTGGAAAGAAACCCAGTATAAGGCATTTACACATTTGGAGTTGTCCAGCTGAGGCAAGGCCTTACATGCCTTATGAAGGTAAACTGGACTCTAGAACTGTCAGTTGTTATTTTGTTGGATACCCTGAAAGATCTAGGGGGTATAAATTTTATGATCCCACTGCTAAGGTAATTTTTGAGACAGGAAATGCCCAGTTCTTGGAGGATGTTGAGTTTGGGGGGGAAGATAAGGTCAAAGATTTCATCTTTGAAGAAGAAAATGTACGTCTTCCCACTATAATTACCCAGGATCAGTTTATTAATTCCGATATGGTTCAGGATACTACTCTAGAAATTGAAGTTGATCATGGAATTCAGAATACTGGGGAACAACCTCAACAACCTCAAGAACAAGTGCCATTAAGAAGGTCCATTAGAGAAAGGAGAAGTGCAATTCCAAATGACTATGTCACTAACTTCCTTCTTGAAAGTGAAGATAATGATGTAGTAACAGAAAACCTTAAGGCACCTGACTAGTCTAACTATTTTTAGCTCTAAAAAAACCCTAATGGTGATTAAGAGGCGATTAACAGGCGATCAACAAAAGACTAAGAAAATTTGAACTCTCCTTATCATCATCTATGGCTCGAAATTCTGCAAAGAAGATTCAATCAAGGAACAACAGCCCCAATAAATCTAAATCTCCACAAAAAACTATGAATAACAATGGTCAGGAGAAACAAAAAGGTCCAGGATGAGAAGATGTCTTACGTACTAAAGCCATGCATGAAATAGCAAAAATACCAGGCTTATCGTTTGATGATGAAGAAGATCCTAGTGCTAACACCCAATGGATTACGACGAGAGGGAAAAAGAATACAGGAGTGCCTATTGAGAAACCAAAAGGAAGACTGGACAATACAAATATTGATATCACAAATCTAATACAGTTCACAGAGGAAGACACTCAGGATGAAGTCAATTACTGGAAGCAAGCGGTCTACTGTTTTGTTCTAGGGGCTAACCCTCCTTGGGAGGTACTCACTGGTTATATAAACAGAGTTTGGGGCAAGCATGGAATAGACAAAGTCTTATTCCTACCCAATGGTGTTTTCCTGGTAAGGTTTAAAGAGATGAAGGGTAAGGATGATGTCTTACAGGCAGGATACCACATGTTTGATAATAAACCTCTTATAGTAAAACAATGGTAGGAGAATGTGGACTTATTGAAGGAAGAGGTGAAGGTGGTCCCAGTGTGGATACGACTACATGGACTGGCTCTAAAATATTGGGGCAAGTGTCTCCCTACTATAGCAGGGTTAATAGGGACGTATGTAAAATCTGATGTGGCTACTATGGAGAAAACTAGGCTTGGCTTTGCCAGAGTTATGATTGAAATGAAAGTTGGCCAACATATGCCAAATGATATCAAATTCCTGGATGCTGAGGGACAGATTATTACAATTAACATTGAATATGAATGGAAACCCATTTTGTGTGACAAATGTAAAAGCCTGGGACATGAAGGAAAGAAATGTAGAAGAGCAGAACAACAGAAAAGAGGACCTGTTAAACAAGTGTGGAAGCCAGTGATTGCTGTTCCTTCTACTGTATCTGCTACAGAATTCCCTGCACTACAAGCTACTCCAAGGACAGTCCCAACTGAGAAGAATGTGACGGCAATGGAAACCCTAGGAAAATCTGTGCAAGGAACAAAGGGAACTGACCCTGTGCTTCAGATTCAGGGGCAGAGTGCACCTGAGCAGGCTCAAAATGAAGGTGATCCACCCCCAATACTGATTCATGAATAACATTGGCTTTTGGAATGTTAGAGGTCTTAATAGTGTAAATAAACAAAAGATAGTTAGAAGGTTTATTCAGAATAATGAGGCTTGCTTATTTGGCCTGTTAGAAACAAAAATAAATGGTAAGAATGTGAACCATATTTCTACTGCAATGATGGAAGGATGGTGTGTGACTACAAATTGTAATCTGCATAAGGGTGGCAGAGTTTGGATTTTATGGCAGCCTAGTATCTTTGATGTATGGATTTTGCAGTATGATCCTCATTTTATACATGTCAAGATTACTGTGAAAGCTACTCAGAAGTCATTCTACTTGAGCATGATTTATGCTTTTAATGATGGGAAAGAGAGGAAAGATCTGTGGACAAAACTTGTAAGGATTGCTTCCTCTTTTCCCCGTCCTTGGGCAATGGCTGGTGACTTTAACACTGTGACATCTCCTGATGAAAGACTGGGTGGGGAAACTAAACAGGAAGATATGGAAGATTTTATTGATTGCATCCATTCCTGTGGAATGACTGATATTAAGGCCACTGGTGCATACTATACTTGGACTAATAAACAAGAAGCAATGCATAGAAAGTTTAGTAGATTGGATAGGTTTTTGGTCAATCAGGATTGGATTAATACTTTCCCTGAAATGGTGGCTCACTTTCATCCTGAAGGGCTCCTTGACCACAACCCTTGTCTTGTCAGGAATGCTAATTTAGATGGAAGGAGACAAAAAAGTTTCAAGTACTTTAATATGTGGAGTACTGCTCCAGAGTTTTTGGCCAAAGTTTCTCAAGCATGGGGGGACCAGATAGAAGGTAGTATGATGTTTAGAGTAGTTAAAAGACTGAAGAATATGAAACATATTCTAAAGAAGCTTAACAAAGATTGCTACTCTGATATTGAGATTAAAGCCAGTCAGGCTAGTATTGATCTTGAAAGAATTCAATTACTACTTGCAGAGGATTTGTTGAATGGAGACTTGATTAATCAGGAAATACAGGCTGCTGATTCTTTAAGATTTCTGATAACAACAAGAGATAGCTTCCTACAGCAAAAGGCAAAGACCAAATGGCTTGAGGAAGGCGATTGCAATTCTGCTTATTTCCACAATGCTATTAAAAAGAGATGCCTAAAGAATAAAATTACTCAGACTGAGGATATGCAGGGAGTCTTATGCACTGATAGGGAAAGTATTCAACAGGCTTTTTTGGACTATTATATATCATTACTTGGCAGCAAGACAGACACTGAACCTGTGAGAAATGAGGTATTGCAGCAGGGCATGTTATGTACTGAAGAACATGTCATTGCTCTGAATGCCCCAATCACTGATGAAGAAATTAAACAGGTGGTCTTTGCTATACCCAAGGACAAAGCCCCTGGACCAGATGGCTACACCAGTGGTTTCTTTAAGGATGCCTGGGACATTGTTGGACCTGATATTTGTCATGCTATCAAAGATTTTTTCCTGAATGGTCAGCTGTTATCCCAGATCAATGCTACTAACATTACACTTATCCCAAAGTGTGATAGGCCCACAACAGTCAAACATTTTAGACCTATTGCTTGTTGTAATCTGATATATAAAGCCATCTCTAAGCTCCTGTGCAACAGACTAGCTTTGGTACTCCCTGACATCATTCATGAAAACCAGGGAGCCTTTATTAAAGGGAGATCTATTATTGAAAATGTGCTCATCTGCCAAGACATTGTCCATATGTATGCCAGGAAAAATGCATCGCCTAGATGTTTGTTCAAAATTGATCTTCAAAAGGCTTATGACACTGTTGAATGGGACTTTGTTGAACAACTGTTACATGGATTACAGTTTCCAGACCATTTCATACAATTGACTATGAGTTGTATAAGATCACCCTCTTTTACTTTGTCTCTCAATGGCAACCTGTTTGGCTATTTCAAGGGACAGAGAGGCCTCAGGCAAGGGGATCCCATATCTCCACACATATTCACAATATGTATGGAGTATCTCACAAGACTCATCAAGTTTGCTACTACTAGATGGCCTTTCCAATACCATACCCTTTGCAAAAGCCTCAAATTGAATCACCTTATGTTTGCTGATGATTTATTACTATTCTGCAAAGGCAACATTCCCTCCATCATGCTGCTTATGAGAGCCTTTGTCTCTTTCTCTAATGCCTCTGGATTGAATATGAACAATACTAAATCTGAAATTTTCTTCAGTGGAATGCAGGAGGAAGTCAAAGAAGGACTCAAGTCTGTAACTGGGTTTAGGGAGGAGATTATGCCTTTCAGATATCTTGGAGTACCTATTCAACCAGGAAAATTAACAAAGAAGGAAGTGTCAGCCCTGACTGAAAGGATGATAGCTAGAATTAGAGGATTGGGAGCAAAAAAACTGACCTATGCAAGCAGAATTACCCTGATCAACTCTGTCCTCAATACTCTTCATAACTACTGGGCCCAAATGTTCATCATTCCTCAAAGTGTAATAAGAAGAATTGAAGCCATTTGCAGGAACTTCTTCTGGGATGGACATGCTGAATTTCATAGAGTCCCTCTTGTGGCTTGGGACAAGATCACTGTCCCCAAGAAGGAGGGAGGTCTAGGTGTGAAGAATGCTGCATTATGGAATATAGCAAATGTGGGTAAGCTAGTGAATTGGATCTACAATAAGGCTGACAGACTATGGGTCAAATGGATTAATTCCATTTATCTCAAAACTCAGAGCTGGCAGGATTATGTACCACCCATTGATAGTACTTGGATCTGGAAGAACATATGTAGGGTAAAGGATAAGCTCAAGGAGGGCTTTTGAGAATGATGAGTGGCAACATAGTCCAAAGGGATACACAGTCAGGAGTGGGTATGAATGGCTTCACGCAGCCAGGAATAATGTCACCTGGCATACTGTTGTTTGGAATAATTGGGTTGTTCCCAAGCATGCTTTAATTACTTGGCTGAAGATGCATAAGGGAATGAATGTCAAAGACAAACTGTTCAGGCTGAATTGCTGTGAAACTGACTTGTGCACTATGTGTGAAACTGCAACTGAAACTGTGAACCATGTTTTCTATGACTGTGTATATAGCTGCAATATCAAAAACCACCTGATGAAATGGTTTAATGGCAATGTTCCTGACACTATGGCTCTTGCTAATGATTACAAGGAAACGATACAATGGAAGACGCAGGCTGTGCTACTCAATGCATATAATTATCATGTTTGGTCACAAAGGAACACTGCAAGATTGCAAGGTTACCTTGTGAGACCTGAAGATGTAGCGAGGAAGATAGAGGAGGAGGCAATAAGAAGAATCAAGGCCAAGCTTAGAGATGAAAACACAGTAGCATTGCATAGTTAAGGGGTATTGAAATAGCTGTCTAATTGTAAGGTTATGATATGTTGATTTGTTGCTGCAATATGCCTACAACGGGATTCGATCCCAGGTCTTTGTAATTAGTCCTTTTGATTTGATATATTAAATTCACATTTTTACCAAAAAAAAAAACCTTAAGGCACCACTCCCTGATCAAGAGTTAGATACTGGAATGGTGGAAGATGATCCTATCACCATTCGCCATGCCATTAAAGGTCCTAACTCATAGAAATGGATTGATGCCATGAATGAAGAGATAAAGTCCGTGACCGACAATGACGTTTGGGACCTAGTTCCATTGCCAGAAGGTAAGAAACCCATTGGTTGCAAATGGATATTTAAGACCAAAAGGGATTCAAATGGTAATGTGACTAGGTATAAGGCACGTCTTGTTGCTAAGGGCTACAATCAAAAGGAATGCATTGATTATAAGGAGACTTATTCGCTAGTTTCATCGAAAGACTCTTTCAGGATTATAATGGCAATAGTGGCATATTTTGATCTTGAGCTACATCAAATGGATGTTAAGACGGCGTTTCTCAATGGTGACATTGAAGAAACAATTTATATGCATCAACCAGAAAACTTTGTTTCAGGAGATACAAAGAATATGGTCTGCAATTAAAGAAATCCATTTATGGGCTTAAGCAAGCCTCTCGTCAGTGGTACTACAAATTTCATCAAATTGTTATGTCTAATGGTTTTGAGACAAATTTGGTTGATGATTGTGTATACCACAAGTTCAGTGGGAGTAAGCATATTTTTCTGGTTCTGTATGTTGATGATATATTGCTTGCCAGCAATGATATAAGCTACTTGCACGAAACCTAGAGATTTCTTTCGCAAAATTTTGAAATGAAAGATCTTGGGGACGCCTCTTTTGTGTTAGGGATTCAAATATGCCGAGATCGTGTTCAAGGCACTCTTGGTTTATTAGAAAAGAGCTATATCGATACAGTTTTGAAAAGGTTTGACATGGAAGACTGCAGACCAATAGATTCCCCTGTTGCTAAAGGAGATAAATTTAGTCTCACTCAATGCCCAAAGAATGAGTTTGAAACTAAAGAAATGGAAAATATCCCTTATGCCTCGGCAGTAGGGAGTCTGATGTATGCACAGGTTTGTACAAGACCTGACATTGCATACATAGTTGGGATGTTAGGCAGATACCTCAGCAATCCAGGAATTGACCACTGGAAAGCGGTCAAGAGGGTTATGCGATATCTCAGAAGAACAAAAGATTACATGCTCACTTACAAGAGGTTACATCAGATTGAGGTCATTGGGTATTCTGACTCTGATTTTGCGGGATGCCAAGACAACTTAAAATCCACATCGGGTTATATTTTTCTAATGGCTGGAGGAGCTGTGTCTTGGAAAAGTGTCAAGCAATCACTTACAGCTACTTCCACCATGGAAGCAGAATTCATAGCTTGTTATGAGGCATCTAATCAGGCATTATGGTTAAAGAATTTTGTCACGGGATTACGCATTGTGAATGGCATGGATAAGCCACTCCGTATGTTGTGTGACAATAAATCTGCGGTGTTGTACTCTAACAACAATAAGAGCTTGACGAAGTCAAAACACATTAATGTCAAGTTCAGAGCTGTGAAGGAAAGAGTGCAGAGTGGTCAATTGTCTTTAGAGCATATTGGTACAAACTCCATGGTTGCGGATCCGCTTACTAAGGGCATACCGCCCAAAGTTTTTCTAGAGCACACTGCTCGTATGGGTGTTATACCACTTTAGTATATTCAATTTCAGTGGGATTTTGTAATTTATACCATTGCTTGTTTGACATTATTAGGGTATTTGGTTTAAAGTTGCTTGCAAATAAAGTTTAAAGTTTTCAGTTATGTACTCTGCCACTCATTTATGTTGTGGACCTCAATAAAGTTTAAGGTGGACCACTTGGAAATATACATGTTTTGGATCACATTTGGATGTTGTTTCCATGCTACGCACCTATACTAAATTCATGTCGTTGGTTGTATTGGCATATGTGATCATTGAGGGTCCTGCTACGATAAACTGTAGCAAAGGCCGCTTTGATCCTATGTTGATATGATTGATGGACCGAATTGCATAAGACGGTTGGAATGTTGATAGCATTTTTGAGCTTATAAGGTTATAAAATGAATACATTTTTCTAGGTGTCACACATTAACTGTATTAGACCCAAGTGAGAGATTGTAAGAATATATTGGGTCCAATACTATTTATGTGGACACACTATTATACCGAATGTATTTATTGGCTATCATTTAAGTTGGCCTAATATAGTGATCCTTCTAGATAATATAATACGGGCATAATTAAATACGTCTTATAAAGTATGGGCCGGATATCTTAATTGTGTAGATACCCATTAGGGCTTTAACTGATACATGATGGGCGTATTAGACTAAGGCGGCTGATATATGGTAATAGGGTTTATATCCCTTACCTATATATATGCAGGGTTATGGTCCCTGGCATCACACTTAACCTAAAACTCAAATACATCCCATCAGTAGAGAGAATCCTAAGGCAAGTGTGTCTGCTAGAAGGCTATAATCCGGTTACTCCAGTTCATCCTATTCCCATGGAATCATCAGGTACGCTTCCGCTACTTCGGTATACCAATTAATTTAGTATGAAGTTATGGCCTTATAAAGGATTAAATCTTACATGGAGGTGTAAGGGGTCGGGTCAAACAACGTTCTTGCTTGCCAATTAGCTTAACCATACATGCTTGGGATATTATTCATCCAGCAAGCCAGCATGTCAGGAACGTGAAAATCTGAATCGGGCTTTAACCAATGTTATTGTAGACATATTCGAGGAGATGACCATTTGTGAGGTAATGAGGTTCAGGATAAAAATCAATGCTCCAAAAATTATACTGTTATCATTGTAAATCTTGGGAGTCTTGCACTTAGAAATTTATGCACAATTTGGATGTACTCGTATTGAAGTTGTAGCATGAGTCAATGACCTTATGGCTAGACCAAACAATTAAGGAGTACAAAGCACCACATTAAGATTAGGAAACTTAATGGTCATGTCAATTATTCCCAAAACGAACCCATACTATGTGACAACCCTCGCGAATGCGGAAATAAAACATACAAGCATGTGATTTAATTAGCGGAAATACGGTATTTTAAAAACCTTTATACATGCAAGATAGAAAATACGAGGAGTGTCAAATATTACAAACCAAATACAAAATACTACAAGAGACGTAATCTCTCAAAATGTTAACAAAAGACAAGTGATTTAGAAACTAGCTAAGAACGTCTAAAGGTGTTTCATCCAGGGACAACGCCCGCTAGCTCAAACCCGAACCAAAAATATCATAAGTAAAAAGCCATCCAAATCAAGCAACCTGTTCATCCATGAAAAACATGAACGCCACAGTCAGTGGGGAGTAACTCCGGGTTCTCCCAGCCATATCACATTAAACGTACATAAAAGGAAATACAAAAGTAGAAGCATGCATATATCGATATACATGTGAAATACGATAAGGATAGATAGGCAATTCAATATATAATGATAAGAGCATATGGAATACAAATCCGAATCCATCATGTTATACAAAGACTCGGAGAAGACACTCTTAGGCAACCGAATACGCTCACTAGGGCTTACATCTCACCGTTAGCGGTATAAGTTTGATAAGATTGAGACTCGACAAACAAACCATGCCAAGTCATGCAATGATCATGAATAATCAATCATGTAATCATCCATCCAAACACAACGACACAATGACGACATCTCTCACGGTAAATGAAACGCACTAGCACCGTGTACATGGCAAGTATGATTAAAAGACATCCACGAGATAAGCATTTCCCTGAACGCATACACGATTACATTTCTTATATGTGGACTAATTTCCTCCAGTAGGACGACGATAATAATACGGTCCTAGTCCAAACCTGGCCAGACTCTCGGAATAACGTTTTCCGATTCGACATGCGATAAACATTTCGCATCCAAGACTCGGTCAATCATAGACGCCGAGTACCCCAAATTCGGTCGACATTCGCGAAAGAGGCGGAAAAGAGCACAAGCCTCACAACATGCGATACGCTACATGCAAATAACACCACCTCGCAAGTACACAACATTTGACGGCTGGGTCGATCAACGCAAAGCGTTCGCCTCCCAACAACGTTGTCGTATGCCCACTAACACATGCAATTAAGCAATAGGATACATCCCCGTTCCGACATTCCAGCCTTACGAACGTGGAGGTAGCCAAGGAAATGAGAGTACAAAGCACATAACAAAATAGTGCTCAAACCGTAACATTTGTAAAAACCGACTCAAAGTGGGACATATCAAAAACCGTCACAAAACATGCGATACAAGCGAATGGAATATCATATATTCGAAACATTAATATTATAAGTCGCTACGTAAAATTATACGATAAACGAACCATGCGAACTATTATAAATTAAGAATTTTTTAAATTATAAGAAATATATCCAGCGGGTTGCCGGCCGGTCAGTGGACCGGCGGCCGGGCACCCGGGTGGCACATCATGCTAAATCCAAAAATCACAAGAAAAGGCAGTGTGTTCCCAGCCGGTCAGGGGGCCGGCGGCCGGGCACCCGGCCGGGAGCACCACTACACCAAAAATGCAAAGTTCTTTCTGATGTGTTCCCAGCCGATGGGCAGACCGGCGGCCGGTCACCCGGCTGGGAACCCCAGTCCACCCGTGAGCAACTTAACAAGTTCTATCAATTTAAATTCTCATAATCTACTTCCATTAACTATCAAAAATCAATAATCATCATCAACAATCATCAACTAACAACAATCATCATCGATAACACAATTCCTAAGCTTATTAATCGTATTCTAAATACGAATTTTAACATAGAAAACATGTACAACACGTAAATGATATCGAGTAACCCTTCACCGTTACCTTATTGCGTCTTCACTCCGCGTCAAGGTCCTCTTCGATAAATAAATAGTCTTTGTCGTGATCTTGAAGGTCACCACCTACAAATAGTTAATAAAAGATGAATATACTTCACCTTGAGAAAAACTGAAAGTTTGAAAAGCGAGAAAGACGGTAATTTTATTACCAATACGGATAGAGGAAGATAAGAGGGGAAGAATAAGACGAACTTACGTGAATTTGAGCGAGAAATGAAAGAGTTATGACGATTATAAGACGGATCAAAAATGGAAGCTAGGTTTTCTTTTGGTTTTCTTAGTGAGGAAGAAAGAGTTGAGTTGTGTGAATGAATTAGGTTAGGGTGAGTATGAGGAGAGTTAGTGGAAAAAGTCAAGAATGTCAAAGACGACTTAAGACGGGATTCACTTGAAATCTCGCGTAAAATCCAAATACGAACTCGGAAATTCTAAATTCGACACGGGAAATTAATTTCTAAATTAAAACTAAATTTCACTGAAAAGTATCCGTAAAATACTTTTACTAAATAAAATAGGGTACATTTGCGGGTGTTACATACTTGTAACACCCGGAAATGTACCTTATTTTTCTAGTAGAAATATTTTACGAAATCTTTTCAGCAAATTTAAGTTTTAATTTAGAATTTAAAGTTTCGAGTCGAATTTAGAATTTCCGAGTTCGTATTTGGAATTTCCGCGAGATTCCATGAGAATCGTCTTAAGGCGTCTTTGACTTTTCTTGACTTTTAAGTCGTCTTTGACTTTTCTTGACATTTAAGTCGTCTTTGACTTTTCTTGACTTTTAAGTCGTCTTTGACTTTTCTTGACTTTTAAGTCGTCTTTGACTTTTCTTGACTTTTAAGTCGTCTTTGACTTTTCTTGACTTTTAAGTCGTCTTGGACTTTTCTTGACTTTTGAGCCGCCTTTGACTTTCGTTGACTTTTCCGACTCACCCTTTACTTATACTCCCTCATACTCCTTAACCTAATTCATTCACACAACTCAATCTTCTTCTTCCTCACCTTAAACACCAAAAACCTTGCCTCCATTTTGATCCGTCTTAGATTCGTCGCTACTTCTTCGTTATTCGCTCAAATTCGCTCAAATTCGCTCAAATTCGCGTAAGTTCGTCTTATTCTTCCCCTCTTAGCTTCCTCTATCCGTATTGGTAATAAAATTACCGTCTTTCTCGCTTTTTAAATTATCCGTCTTTCTCAAGGTGAATGATATTCATCTTTTATTATCTAATTGTATGTAGGTGGAGACTAGGAAGGTTTAGAAACCGTTTAAAGACGCGAAAAGGTAACGGTGAAGAGTTACTCGATATCATTTACGTGTTTTACATGCTATATATGCTAGAAATCATA
>JAIUZE010026895.1:0-18917 GCA_022085475.1 Heliosperma pusillum | reverse complement strand
AATTAATTGCATAAAGATTGAATCTTGTCCCGGAATAATTAATCTATTACATATGATAAAACTAGATCTAAACTAATTTTGAGAGGGAAGGAAAAATGTGATTTTCTACTCTATCCTACTATTTCCTACTGTTTTTCTGCGTCTCCTCTTTTTCGTCTTTTCCTTCCATTCTGTCCTCTCTTTCTGCGTATTTGTTTTCTTCCTTCTGCCAGCCCAGACAAAATGAAGGCCCCCCATAAAGTTGCTGATCTTATTTTTAAAAGAATGATAAAGTGGACCAAAGTGGGATTTTGATTGTTTCCTTTGTTCCATGCCCGCAACGAAACAATGCAACATGGTTCATTAATAAGATAATATTGAAGATCATATTGAATGATGATTCAACATTTACGTAGCATCAGGCCCATGTATGAGAGATAGCCCACGCCATTCCATTGTTGGTTGAGCTCGTCTGTTGACTCTCTATGGCTCGTCTTCACTCGACTCGGCCCATTTAGATTCCGTCTCCTTGAATCCATCTTGAACCGTTTGACCCGTCTTGACTCGTTTCACTATTCACCCGATCTTGTTATATTTCTTCACTAGATACCTACAAAATATATATATGAGTAAAAATATTACCAAATTCTACGAAAACAACAATTATTCGCAATTAATATAATAAAACTAATAATTACTAATTAACATATAAAATAAGATATTAATCGGTTGAATCGCACAAAATCGAGTTAAGTAAAAGGTATAAATGAGGGGTAAAACTAGACTAAAATACTACTTATCAAATATCCCCACACTTAAACCTTACTCGTTTTCGAGTAAGCTCATTAAACTAAACTAAGGACCCGTAATTTAAAAATATAAAAAAATAAAGAAAATGTTTTATTATAAAATCTGAATCGGGTTTAACTACACTCGTAGCCCTTTCAACTCACAATTTGACACTCGAGAGGAAGAGTGCCCTATTGCAAGGCAACTGAGGTCTTGCTCAAAATCGCGACACATCCAAATGATAAGCACGTAAGAACACGGTAAAGATGCATCTAACAAAAGATTGATCACACGCCTCATCCATGTGACGGAAATATCTAAGACGAAAACCGTCTAAATAAATGCATGATCCTTAGAAGCCACTATTCTCATAAAGCATGGAAAAGTGTTCGCCTCTTAGCTGTGCAAGTCTAATGAAAATTTCGCGCTCCGTCTACTACTTGCTTGGTCAAAAGTGATAAATTGGAAGATGGAATTGAAATCCCCGTGACGTTATTAAGCACAATAGCATATGAAATTCACGTCTCTCAACTAAATGAGACACAAGGGTCGTCCCGTCTCACTATGCAACTCAATGGTAAATGATCCAAGAAAGGTTAAAGGAAAAAAAGATTTGAGTCTTATTGCTTGGAAAATTTTTCATTTCTACATTTTTTTTTTCTTTTGGTTTTCTTTTTCTTTCTTTGTGAGTTGCATTCTTGATTTGCAATTTTTGACATTATAGCACACGGTTTTCGTCAAGGACACGCGGTCGGAACCAACAATAGGGGTATCGCCACCGTAGTGGCATCGAGCGGGACCCTAGATGTGGGCCCACTAGAATCCCTAGAAGTTCCATTTTGCATTTCCTCGACGAAAACAAGAAAACATGATATTTGACTCAATATTTTTGGCCTATTTGTGTTGTTTCCTTTTTGTGAGTAGAAGTGAAGGAACAATGAATCAAGGTTGGATGCATAGTAAGACGGTCACCTAAGAATTCTTTCACCTAACGGAATATTCACATCAATTGAGGTTGTCGAGGTGGAATAAGCGCAAACTCATGACTCGGCTTTTGTAGACGGGTCAAAACTCATTAGAAATACACAACCTAGGGCGTTTAAAATTCCACGATTAAGATGAACACTTTATGAATGGAAAAGTAGCTAGAAGGGATTATGCACATTCAACAAATTTTCCAAATAGACAAATTATAAAACCAATTATCTAAAGGCAACTATATGCCATGATGCAATCTATATATACAACCTAAATGCACATGCTCTAACCGACTATATGACACACAAGCTAATGCTATCTTCTAACAGCATATAGGTAGCACACACGCCAATCAACAAAATCCACAACGTCGTCATCAACACATCCCGTCCTCCTCAAACAACAAGTAAGAAGAGAAAATATATAAGGGAGAAGAGAATAGGAAAGATCTCACCATAGCGTCTTCATTTTCCCTATTTCGTGCTTCTTATGATGTGGGTCGCACCTATGGATGGAGATAAGAGGAAACACACAACAATATATACAAAATAAACTATATACAAACTAATTTTTAGGAATTTTTCAAAATTTTCAAAATTTTCAAATTTTCAAAAATAATCTATACACTAATCTCCTCCCCACACTTAAACCGGACATTGTCCTCAATGGTTCAAATGCGAGGAGAAGAAGAAAAGAAATAACTTGTTTTTGGAATTTTTCAATAAGAAAAGAAAGAACGACAAGAAATAAAAAGCTTGGGTTGCCTCCCAAAAAGCGCGGTTTTAAGGAAACCGCAAAATCTACTCATGCATCCAACAGTTATCCGGGATCCCACAATCTATATACAAGGCCGCCCATGGCCTTAACCTCATCATAGTAGGTCACATACTTGAGGTTTCTCCAATTATCTCCGTTTCCACCATCCTCCACATCAATTTCAAATTCAACAATATAAAATGTTTCCTCCTTTTTGGGAGGAGGATGGTAAAAACGGGTGATATCGGGACATTCAACAACATAGGAGACTTGAGTAGTCTCCTTGTCCCTAACTTCTTCTTTCCACCCCTTCTTTTCAAACACATCCTTCTTAAAAGGAGGAGGAGACACCTCAAATACATTAAAATTATGAAGGACAGGGATTTCAAACACTTCATTCACATAAGAATCATCAAGAATAAGGTTAACATTGACATCATGGTTTGTGATGGTGTGCTCACAAGAAGTAGGAGAGTCAAGATGCTCAACGAAAGTAGGAGAGTCATGCTAAACACGAGAGGTAGTCAAGGTGGGTTTCTCTAAGCTATCATCCTCAATAAGCTCATCATTCCACTTAACTTCCAAAAATTCAAGCATGCCTTCTTCCTCAATCTCACTCTCAAGATCCTTAAAGATTGCATCAAAACCATTGGTGAGGGTAAGTAAATCATCCTCACCACAAGAAGGAGCTTCAAATTTCTCAAGAATAGGTCCATCAAGTAGATGCACCTCATAATCCTCCTCACAATCAATACTCACACTCTCTTTGTCACTAGTCTCATCATGCATCCCAAAATCAATCTCAAATTTCTCAAGAAGGGGCCCCTCAAGAAAATCGATCTCAATATCCCATTTATCCTCAATATCCTCAATGTTCTTCAAAGAAACACTACAAGACTTGTTTTTCTCATCATCCCTCTTGACTAACTCCTTCTCCACCACCTCATTGTTCACCTCAAACGATACCCTCTCAACTTCACATAAACCAAGACAACTTGGTTCACTCAACCACACATTTTCATCAAAGTTGAAACTTTCCAACTCACATTCAACAAAATAAGGTGTAGGTTGGCATAAGAAGGGCAAGGGTTGTATCGATAAAAGACAAGGTGGCTCAAAAGAGAAGTCAAGGGCATGCAAATCATCATCATCTTTCATCATATTAGCATGCAAAGGATGTTTCGAACCAACAACATTGTCAACACAATTTTCATCATCAAGATTCACATCAAATGTCACATGCTCAAGCTCATTCAAATACATATCATTCGTATCATCATTGCCAAGAGAACAATGCACATTATTCAAACATGAATCACCATCAATTCTCATAAACTCGACTCACTTTTGTCATTTTTTGGAGTGAGTTGGTGTTTAAGAGGTGAAGTTGGATAACAATCAAAGTGTGACATGTTTTCATTAGAAGGAGGTTCAATATTGGCATTATACATTGCATTTACATTGGGATAAGATGAGAAATAAGAAGGTGAAGTGCAAACTTGAGAGGTATGTCCAACAACACTTCATGTATCACAAGTAGGTGAGAATGATTGCATACCACACATTATTGGGGAAGAGGGGAACATGTTGAGATTGGATATTATCCTCATTATCAAGAGGAAAAGAATCATTCATTTGAGTCGAATCATTAAACAAATACTCTTGGTGAGCTACCTCCTCGCATTGAAAAGCCATGAATTCTATGAAATTCCAAAAGTCTGTACAATTCATGTTAAAGACTCGATCACAACTCATATAATTTGCCAAATTACAAGTTTCAGAATTCATGCCCGAACATAAAGCGCAAAGCGCCTCAAACTCGGTAAGAAAGTAGCCACGAGAAGCACTGTCAGAGATATAAGAATCAAACCTAGCAAGATACTCATGGAATGGTTCATTTTCATCTTGATAAATATTGAACGAAGACATGCTGGAATATAAGACTCTAAATACAAATGACTAATTATAAACTAAAAATGCAAGTAATAAATAATCAACATTTTTTTTTTCAATTTTTCAAAAGCAATAAAATATGACTAATCCCAAAACTAAACTAAGACTTATATCTAACAAAGCACCATCCCCGGCAACGACGCCATTTTGATGGGCAGTTTTTGTCGCGAACCGCCCAAGCAAAAACAATTTTTAAAACCCAACTAATGCGATAGCGGAAGTCGGGGTCGAACCACAAAGGACGGTGGGGTTAGGCTATAAGTCTCGGTTTTATTCTAGTTTAGTCAAACAAACAATGTGAGTGATAATAATAAGCTAATAAATTAAAAACTAGTAAACATAAACTAAACAAAGAACACAAATGAGGAGAGGCGGCTAGGGTCTCTGGTTCACTTAAGTAGGTGGGGTGAAGTCTAAGACAAAATGAGAGGTGAAACGAAGGATGAGGTCTAGGTGTGTCTCCATCTTTCAATGAGAGAAGGTCCTTGAGTCGAGTCTAGCCAAGCTTTCGCCTTAGACATTCTCAACCCACTTGTCAAGTGCGTTCAACAAACAAGTCAAGGCTTTCGCCCATGACGAGTCTACACGATAAGAAATGCCAAACTTTCATTTAAGCAATTCAACAAGCATAATAAATGCACAAGACTAGAGGAAAACATCCAACGCTAACATATACAAAATAAGGTAATTAAGATGGGTACAAGTCTAGGTATAGTCTCAACCTTTCGGTCTAAGAGGTCCCTTAGGTCGGGTCTAAGCAAGCTATCGCTCATATTAGGCCAATCCTATCAAAATCATGCCGTCTAATTACTACTAGTCTAAGCTTTCGCTTTAAAGAGTAGTGAATAAAAATAGAGAAAGACTCAAGTTTTCACTTCAAGCATTTCATCGAACATGGAGTGAGCATAAGATAAAAGACAAGCAACCCACAAGATTACTCTTAACAAAACACAATAATTAAACCCATTTAATCCCACTTAAGATCCCCTTTAACCCTAGCAATAATCTACTCTAACATGGTGAAAACTAAAGTAATTAAACCACCTACTAACAATAAAAAGAACATAAACATGATTTAAAACTATAATGAAATTAACAATTAAAAGAAACTTAAACAAAGACATGAGATTAACAATACTAAAATGAAAAGGGAAAGAAAATTATACCCAACTTGAAGGAAATTGTGTAGTGAACTAGAATGAAGAATTAATTGCATAAAGATTGAATCTTGTCCCGGAATAATTAATCTATTACATATGATAAAACTAGATCTAAACTAATTTTGAGAGGGAAGGAAAAATGTGATTTTCTACTCTATCCTACTATTTCCTACTGTTTTTCTGCGTCTCCTCTTTTTCGTCTTTTCCTTCTATCCTCTCTTTCTTGGTATTTGTTTTCTTCCTTCTGCCAGCCCAGACAAAATGAAGGCCCCCCATAAAGTTGCTGATCTTATTTTTAAAAGAATGATAAAGTGGACCAAAGTGGGATTTTGATTGTTTCCTTTGTTCCATGCCCGCAACGAAACAATGCAACATGGTTAATTAATAAGATAATATTGAAGCTCATATTGAATGATGATTCAACATTTACGTAGCATCAGGCCAATGTATGAGAGATAGCCCACGCCATTCCATTGTTGGTTGAGCTCGTCTGTTGACTCTCTTCGGCTCGTCTGCACTCGACTCGGCCCATTTAGATTCCGTCTCCTTGAATCCATCTTGAACCGTTTGACCCGTCTTGACTCGTTTCACTATTCACCCGATCTTGTTATATTTCTTCACTAGATACCTACAAAATATATATGAGTAAAAATATTACCAAATTCTACGAAAACAACAATTATTCGCAATTAATATAATAAAACTAATAATTACTAATTAACATATAAAATGAGCTATTAATCGGTTGAATCGCACAAAATCGAGTTAAGTAAAAGGTATAAATGAGGGGTAAAAGTAGACTAAAATACTACTTATCAAGGAGCTAGGGGAGCACCAAGCTTTGATAGCCAAGCAACAGTCCAAGACAACCATGCCCAAGTTCAGACTAGCCATGATCAAGCAGTGACAAACCCTGACCAAGCAACAACAGCAACAAAGACAGGCCATGACATAGCAACAAGGACAGGCCATGACCAAATAGCAACAACAGCAACCCATACAACAGCCAGGACAACAAGGTCGAAAGTCAGTCAAAATCAGAAGAGAACCACAGTGACCAGCAGCAATTCAAGACCAGATATCTTACAACAACTGTCCAAGCAAGGGCTTCAACTTCTTTTCCCATCACGTTGAGGTCCTTAGCTACAAAAAAGTCTAGGATATGTTCTCCTAATTGTCCTTGGAAGATCATGAAAAACTTCCCACAAGTGAGCCAGTCATCCTGAAGAAGCCAGGCAGGTTTTAAGACCATCAAGTGTTCAAAGGCTTCTTACTTTTGTGTGACCCTTAGTAGTATTAATAAGGAAGTTGGGAAGACCCTAGAAGTCCCTCTCAATGTCCCTTTTGAGGTACCTGTCAGCCAAGACAAGCCCCAAGAGAAAACTGCTCACATTGCCATTTCAGGAAAGGGACAAGCTTGCTTTTCAGTTACTTTTTCTGTTGGAATTGCAGTCTGTTTTGCTCGTCTTATTAGTAGACTTTTGTATCTGTTTTGTTGTCATTGTAAGGCTCATTTTAAGCCCCTAGATGTAACTTGATGTTGTGTGGTAGAGATCTTTTGTAATGCTCTATATAAAGAGCCTTTTGATGTAATAGAACTCAGATTTGAATGAATGAAAAAACCAGAGTTTCTACTCTATTTCTAGTTAACCTGTGCTAGTCTTGTTTAGCTCAAAACCTTCAACAAACTTGTGCTAGTCTTAGTTTGTTGGCCTAAGCTTGAGTCATTCACTTGTGGTTGTCTTAGTGAGTGAGTTTGGCTTAGGAATCACTGCATCTAGAGCTACCTGTGCTTGTCTTGGTAGTCCTGAATACAGGGTTTATCTATCTTGTTTATGTCCTTGTGTTGTTTGTCTTCTAATATTGTCTTAACTGTTGGAGTAAGTGTCCTCCACAATAGTGCATTTATATAATAAATCTCATTTGGAATATACGTGGCATGATTAGTATATTTTGATACTCCACGTCAGTTGATTAACGTAAATCGGTAACGCTCGGCTGACTAGAGTTTGACGTTATTGTCGTATGACGGCGGTGATCAACTGATCCCTTTCGGTCACACCTATAGGATGAGACCCAAATAGAATACTAATTATTTGTATAAGATACAGTTTAATTAGTCCCTTGCGTATATTTGATATACGTTTAGTTATGGAATTAGTTATTGGATATTGAGTTAAAGAACTCGAGCCAACTAATTTTATTAGTCAATTATACGATAATTGACTGAATAAATTTTACGACTTATTTTAATACGATTAAATAATATTTGTTTAGTGATTAATTGTTAACTTACTAAATTAGTTGAGGTTTTGTATATATTTTGAGGTAGAGGTAATTAGTTAATTATATTTACAAGGAGTTGTAAAATAAATTAACTGGGCATTGTGGGACCTATTATATATTGATATAATGGTAAAATATCACTTAAAAGTTGAGTGTATATTATTTATTAATTTGAGTCATATAATTGTTATATGATCAAATTAATACTTAATTATATAAGATAATCAAGCATATGATAATAAGTATTTGTGAGACAAATATCAAAAATCAAAATGGACCACATAATGCACATGGTGGACGTTTCATTGTAGCTTGTAGTAACAATTTGTTTTGTTTAAGTCTACACTCCACATTTTACCATGATTACCTATTATGCTATATGTCATGATAGCCTATTATGACATCTTATGATTATATACTAACCAACACTCAACATTCATGCATGTGAATAAAATAAGAGCCCATAATCACCATTTTGGTGTGGTTGTAGCCGTGAGAAGAGAATGAAAAAAGGACACAAGACTTGTTCTCCTTTTTACTCATTTTAATTCATGCTTGCTCAAATTTTTTCTCATGCATTCATTTCTCTAAAACTCACATAAATATTATAAACTTTATATATTACTAATGTAGTAATATTTCTAGTATCATTTTAAGGGATAATACTATATTTATCTAGTTAATAAATATAGTGTTTTATTGGGTTAAATCTTGGGTGCAACAAGAAGGTGTGACACCCTCAAATTTGCGGAAAGAAAAAAAATAATTTAAATACATAAACAAGGGTGTCATAAATAAAAAGTCCATAAGAAAAGGAAAATAATATTATACATAAAAATTATACAAGACGGGAGACATATCTCCCGTATAAATACGGAAATAAAAGAGTGTATAATAATATACAATCTAAGAACCGAATATAGGTCCAAGGTCATACTTCGCTCGCTAGCTCGTCAATGTACCCCAAATATGCATTCACCACCTGTTCGACCGCATTAAATATAAACACGGAAGCCACAGTCAGTGGGGAGTAACTCCGAGTTCTCCCAGCCACGAAATGTCGAGTTTAATTAAACATGAATAACATAAAAGCAATGTATATGGAAAATACAAAACCTTAACATATATGATATGCTTTTCCTGTTATGAAACAATTAACTAACATATAACCTATCATATGAAAGCTATCATGTGAATCCGATAATAAAATATAACAAGAGGTAGGGAAGCGGGTATGCTAGCTCAGAGGTTCCTCTCAGAAACATGGCCGTGATACCCTCGACCCTAATCAACACGTAATCATGTGAATCAGTTAACAACCGGTAATCCAACCTCTCATTCAACCTAGCCGGATTGCACTCACCTCTAGAACTCATAGAATCATACAAACATGAAATGACCAATACCTCTACAAACAGGCATAGTCTTAGAAACGTCCATAGTCGACTGTAATCGAGTCTATACCACGAGGTAGGATATACTTAAATATTTAGGCCCAGCGCGTCCAATCCGGTAACCATGGCCCAAATACCAAGCACACATCTAGGCTCAGCGGTTACACTAATAACATGGCCCAGATCCAAAGCACATATCTTGGCTCAGAGGTTCCTCTCAGAAACATGTCCAAGATACGACTCAACCCTAAACCTAGACTGCGCAGACCCAGAGAAATGCGGAAAAACATCGCATCCAAGACCCATGATGCAATCACATGAGTACACCCTAAGAAGATCCATCAAAGGGGTTGGCTAGTACTTAAACTGGCTCCATTTCCCAAAGTGGAAACAATGGCAGCCATACCCCGACTTGGATATAAACCCACCAAGCCGGGACACAGAAGCTATCAAGCGGCAAACTCCATATGCTCGTTAAAGATAGTACGGGCCTATCAATGTCATGGTCCAAGATACGCATTTAGAATTAGAATGGTCAAGACGCCATATACTCATAATTCTCTATGGGTACTTAGTCAACACGACACCAACCATATAATAAAACAGTCACGGGAAAAACATCCTATCATGTGACTAATTGCATATCCATAATAATCAAATATCATATCGCCTCATATCTACTAAGGCTAATTCATAATTAAATACAACCTCACTTGAAGACAAATCCCCGACCCGAGTCCCGCGACGGGTCATCAGTCAAATCGGGGCTGACTAGATCTTAGTTTGACCAAACCCGTTGGATCAAACCGGCTAGAAACAGAGTCCTTATCACATAGACATAAAATCAACATAATCATTACATGTTATTTTAATAAAACTTCTAACATGTGAATTATTAAATCTTACGTAAAACCCCGCTTGACTTAAATGATATCCAATTAAACTACGATCTCGTCTTATAATTTCTAACATGTGAGAAATAATAATTTAATGAAAAACCTTTTTATTAAATATTTTACTTATTAATATTTCTCGCTTGCTAATTATTATAAAACGCGATAAAATGACGATAACTCAAAAACCGTCACAAGTCCCAAAGTGGAACCCACGGGCTGAGTTGGGCCGGACCCCACATGGGCCTGGATGGGCCCCACGGCCTGTTTTGACACAAAATGGCTGTTTTGCTTTAATTTTTCTAAAACCGATTTCTAATTATTTCCCGCATGCTTTAACTTAATTAAAACCCGTCAAAACAACAATTAAACAATCAAACATCGACACAACCCAAAGACCAAAACTCGGACCCACCAAGGACCAGCCCAGACCGGCCTGGACCGGGCCTGAACCGGCCTGGACCGGCTGGTTTTGGGTCCGGTTCACTGCCACTTCCCACGGTTCACACAACCCCACTTCCCAATTAATTCTAACATGTTTTTAATTAACAACATCCATTTTTAAACATCCAATTCAACCATCATGCATACAAAAATCATGCTTATGAACCAATCATCAAAATATGGCAAGAACACTAATCATACTAATTATTCATACAACATAATAAAAATAACTACTTATCATATTACTACTTAAAAATCATAAGTAACAATAATATGAACTAAAACTTAAGCTATGTGACATTATTTCGTCGAGTAAATCGGAATTGTTACCTTAGCTAGCTAAAATCAAGTAGCACCAAAATAATAAGAACTAAGAAAATAAGAAACCCGTCTTCTAATCTTCTCCTAAAATATACGAGTCACCAAACTCGTCTTCAAAGTCTTCCCCTATAAGAAATGACAAGAAAAACATTATTAGAATTAAAACTTTGATTTTCCATAATTAAAGTGTTGAAAACGATTTTGACGGAATTGAAAATAAACCGTACTAGAAGATGGGGAGCGAAGAGGAGGTCCTAGAAATATAAGTTAGGACGGATTTAATTAAGAAATGAAGGTTTTATGAAGGTTTTGCTCAAGAACGATGAAGAACGGATGAAGAACGCGAAGAACGCTCAAGAACGATTAAAGAAAGTGATATTTTGATCTTAATTTGATTTGTTGAAAAATGAAAAGTTGTTTGTGAGTAAAGTGGAGTGTGTGAGCCGTGAGTTTATAGAGCAAAATAGTGAGTTGGGTTTGAAATTGTTGTTATGGAATTGACCCGGTATAATAATTATATTACCGTAATTAATTAGATATTAAGTTAATTGAATTAAATATCAAGATATTATGTTATTATAATGAAAAGAAATAAAATATCAAGGCTAAGAGAGGAAGAAAAACCGTGTGGTATGGGTGATATCGGGTCAGTTTTGTAAACGATTTGCGTAATTTTCGTTAACTGATCGATAAAGTAAATAAATATCTAGATATTATTATTAGTTTAATCAAAAGAATTAAAATATCTAATGTGAGTGGAAAACGATGACCTGGGCGCGTGACTCATGCCAAAGTCGAGTTTCGGTTTCGTTTCGCGCTTTACGATGAGTCGGGAATAGTTAAATAACGTTCGGTTAAAACCGTAAACGTTATTCTTTAAATTCCGAATAAATTCAAAATAATTATATTAAATTATGATAAATCTTAATAAATCCAAATAAAAATAAATCAAAAATATTATTTTTTTAAATAAAATTTCGGTCTTCAAACTTATGAGGCGAGTCGGGAAAAGTCAACGGAAGTCAAAGTTGACTGAAAAGTCGAGAAAAGTCAAAGATGACTTAAAAGTCAAGAAAAGTTTATGACGACTTAAAAGTCAAGAAAAGTCAATGACGACTTTTAAAAAGTCAAGGAAAAGTCAAAGACGACTTAAAAGTCAAGAAAAGTCAAAGATGACTAAAAACGGTCTTTTCATGAAATCCCTCAGAAATTCCAAATACGAACGCGGAATTTCAAAATACGACTCGGAACAAAAATTCCTATTTTAAAAACTTAAGTTCTACTGAAAAGTGTTAGTAAATATTTTTACTAGAAAAATCGGGTATATTTAGGGTTTTACACGCTCCGTATAGACAATATCTAAACATCCGATGATAGAATTGCTATAGTAGAGTTTCAGTCTGTGTCCATTAACTTTGAATTTCTCACCATTGCTAGTCATGAGTTCCACATAGCCGTATTTGCTTACATATGAGACAGTGAATGGTCCAGACCATCGGGAACGAAGTTTTCCTGGAAAGATTTTCAGACGGGAGTTGAAAAGAAGTACTTGGTCACCGACATTAAATTCTTTCTTAGTTATCCTCTTGTCGTGCCAACGCTTCGTTTTCTCCTTATAGATCCTAGAATTCTCATAAGCTTGCAAACAAAATTCCTCTAGCTCATTGAGTTGCAAAAGTCTCCTATCAGCGCTAAGCTTAGTGTCTAAATTTAATTCTTTGATAGCTCAGTAAGCTTTATACTCTAACTCGACAGGAAGATGACATGCCTTTCCATAAACCAATCGATAAGGAGATGTTCCAATCGGGGTTTTGAAAGCTGTACAATAAGCCCACAAGGTGTCATCGAGCTTATTACTCCAATCAGTTCTAGATCTTGAGACTAATTTCTGAAGAATTGTTTTCAACTCTCCATTTGAGACTTCTACTTGACCGCTGGTCTAAGGATGGTAGGCTAATCCTCGTCTGTGATACACACCATATTTAGCAAGCAGAGTATCTAACTGCTTCTCTCCAAAATGAGTTCCTCGATCACTAATCACGGCTCTGGGTACACCAAAACGTGGAAATATGATCTTCTTAAATAGCCGTATCACAACTCTAGCATCATTAGTGGGAGTGGCGATTGCTTCTACCCACTTGGAAACATAGTCAACATCGACTAAGATGTAACGATTTCCGTTAGAAGAAGGGAATGGTCCTTTATAGTCAATACCCCAGACATCGAATATTTCAACTTCTAATATACCGTTTTGAGGTATCTCATGTCTCTTGGATATTTGACCCATTCGTTGACAAGTGTCACATGCCATAACAAAGTCCTTTGAATCTTTAAACAATGAGGGCCAGAAAAACCCGGATTGTAAGACTTTGGCTACGGTCTTGGACGGACCATGATGACCACCATAAGCAGATGAGTGACATCCTTCTAAAACTCCTTTAACTTCCCACTGAGGGATACACCGTCTATAAAGACCATCTGAACACTGCTTGAAAAGATAAGGGTCATCCCAAACGAAGAATCTTGCATCATGCAAAAATCGTTTCCTTTGGTTATAAGAAAGGTCAGAAGGTAGTTGTCGACTGACAAGAAAATTGGCCATATCAGCATACCAAGGAGAAGAGTCAGTAATTGCCATTAATGAATCATCAACAAACGAATCATTAATTGGTGTTGGCAATCCTATTTCAGTTACTCTTATCCTTGAAAGATGGTCAGCGACTACATTTTCTGCTCCTTTCTTATCCCGGATCTCTAGATCAAACTCTTGAAGGAGCAAGATCCATCGGATAAGCCGAGGTTTTGCCTCTTTCTTTGAAAGCAGATATTTCAAAGCAGCGTGATCAGTGTAAACAATGACTTTCGATCCTATAAGGTAAGAACGGAATTTGTCTAAGGCATAGACAATGGCAAGAAGTTCTTTTTCAGTAGTGGCATAGTTGATTTGGGCAGGATCTAATGTTTTACTAGCATAGTAAATAGCATGAAGAAACTTTTCCTTTCTTTGCCCCAAAACAACTCCAACGGCGTAATCACTCGCATCGCACATAAGCTCAAATGGAAGATTCCAATCAGGTGACTGGATTATAGGTGCGGTGATTAGAGCGCGTTTGATTTTGTTGAATGCCTCAAGGCATTCCTTCGTGAAATTAAAAGGTGCATCCTTAAAAAGGAGCTCAGTCAGGGGCTTGGCTATTTTAGAAAAATCTTTAATAAACCGTCGGTAAAAACCGGCGTGGCCAAGGAAACTCCTGATTCCTTTTACATTAGCAGGTGGTGGCAGTTGCTCAATAACTTGGATCTTAGCTCGATCCACTTCAATACCTCTTTCAGAAATGATGTGTCCTAAAACTACACCTTCGTTCACCATGAAGTGACACTTTTCCCAGTTGAGAACAAGGTCGACTTCTTCACAGCGTTTTAGCACTTTTGACAGATTTGTCAAACAATTATCGAAGGAAATGCCATAGACGCTAAAGTCGTCCATGAATACTTCCATGATAGTCTCAACAAAATCGGAAAAAATACTAGTCATGCAACGCTGGAAAGTTGCAGGTGCATTACACAAGCCAAATGGCATTCGACGATAAGCAAAAGTGCCATAGGGACAGGTGAAGGTGGTTTTCTCTTGGTCCTCAGGGTGGATAGGAATTTGGAAAAATCCTGAGTAACCATCTAGATAACAGAAATATTTGTGGCAAGCTAACCTCTCTAGCATTTGATCAATGAAGGGCAGAAAATAGTGATCTTTTCTAGTTGATTGATTCAACTTTCTGTAGTCAATGCACATACGCCATCCAGTCACAATCCTTGTGGGGATGAGCTCATTCTTCTCATTCTTGACTACTGTTGTTCCTCCTTTCTTTGGAACAACTTGGACAGGGCTAACCCATTTTGAGTCAGAAATTGCATAGATTATGCCAGCATCTAGTAATTTCATAACTTCAGCTTTAACTACTTCTTGCATGTTTGGGTTAAGACGGCGTTGACCTTGAACACAAGGTTTTTGACCTTCTTCTAAGTTAATTCTATGCATGCAAAAGTCGGGGCTTATGCCTGTGAGGTCTTCAAGTTTATAGCCTATTGCCTTTTTATGTTTCCTCAAAACAATCAATAGTGAGTTTAACTGATTTTCATCTAGAAGAGCACTTACTATGACCGGGCAATATTCAGACTCATCTAAAAAAGCATATTTTAGATTTGAGGGAAGAGGTTTAAGTTCAGGTTTATGTACTTCTGCCTTGGCAGGAGCATCAATTAAGCTTATGAACTCCTCAACTTCTTCAGTCGGTATCTCTTTACCAGTCAGGTCCCTTTCCAGCTCAGTGATCTGAAAATTGTCGTTCTCAGAGATATCCTCTAACAATAAAATTGCTTCTAAAGGATCCCCAATTAATTATGAGTATAGAGATTCATCAACGATTGAGTCGACAATGTCAAGAAAACAGCAAGGCTCTTCAAGCATAGGGCTCTTCATTGCACTGTTTAAGTTGTAGGTGACCTTATCATCACCTACTTCTAATGTCAATTTTCCATTCTTGACATCGATTACTGCTCCCGCAGTGTGTAGAAATGGCCTTCCTAGAATGATAGGGATTTGCGAATCTTCTGCCATATCTAACACTATAAAATCGACTGGAATAAAAAACTTCCCTACTCTAACAGGTACATCTTCTAAAACTCCCATAGGTTGTTTTAGAGAACGATCTCCCATTTGCAGGGTGATACTTGTGCATTTTAGAATTCCCATATTCAATTTTTCGCAAATGAAATAGGGCATAACGCTCACACTAGCACCTAGATCGCATAAAGCTTTATCAATCGTGTAGGTGCCTATAGTGCTAGGTATAGAGAAACTACCAGGATCCTTCAACTTAGGAGGGGACTTATTTTGCAATAACGCACTGCATTCGGCGGTGAATGCGATGATTTCAACATCATCCAGAGTCCTCTTCTTTGTTAAGATATCCTTCATAAATTTCGTGTAAGAAGGTATTTGAGTGATTAATTCAGTGAAGGGAACCGTTACTTAAAGGTTTTTGACAACTTCCATGAATTTACCTAATTGGGTTTCCTTATGATTTCTCCTCAAACGTTGGGAAAATGGAACTTGGATCTTGATGGGTTCCTTTTCAAGTTCATCCTTCTTTTTAAATTTGTCTTCCGCTTCCTTAGCGGTGGATGGTTGGGTTTCTTTTTGGCTTTCTACTTGTGAAGGCTCAACTGTTGGTTCTTTGGGTTGCTGAGGTTCCGTATAAGTGGTACCACTCCTAAGGGTGATAGCATTTGCGGTGTCCCTCGGTTGTTCACCATGAGGTGGGAGTTGGCCTTGTTTTCTTTGGGTAATAGAGGTAGCCAATTGGGCCATTTGAGTTTCAAGCATTTTGATGGCAGCATCTTTGGCTTGATCACTCTTTTGAAATTGAGCAAACATTAAATCCTGTTTTTGAACAACTTGCAGAAGCATGGATTCAATTTTGCTCAAACTTGAGTCATTTGGTTGGCCTTGAATTTGAGGTGGTTGGTGTTGAGGTTGATTTTGGTATGGTTGATTGAAGTTAGGTTGGAATGAAGGTCTCTGGTTTTGAAACCCAGGTGGATTGTAAGGCTTTTGTTGGTGTGGTATGAATGGTTGTTGAGTTTGTTGGTGGGGATTTTGAACGTTGGTACTTTTGTAGGACAAAAACGGGTGGTTTTTTGTGTTTTCGTTATAGAAGTTTGAGAAAGCGTTGCCTTGCCTATATCCTTGATAGGCATTGACTTGCTCTATTGAACTTCTAAAATCTTGAAAACTATGCCCTCCAATCCCACATGTCTCACATACCACTACGTGGTTAGTGACGTTGATATGTTCCTTGGATTGGGAAGAGCTTCCTACTTGTTGCTGCAGAAGGGCTAATTGGGCTTCCAGGAGTGCTACTTTACTCGAATCATCCTGCTTGGCTTTTAGCGGAATAGCACGCGAGTTGCTATACTGAGAATCGTGGATTGCCATTGACTCGATATTCGCACTAGCTATCTCTACATCGATTTGATCGAAACGACCATTGTTAGCGGAGTCGAGGATACGACGCGATTCGCCACAACAACCGTTGTAGAATGTGATAGCCAGGAACCATGAATCAAGGCCATGATGAGGACATTCTCTTTGTAATTCTTTATATCTTTCCCATGCCTCATAAAGTCTTTCGTCGCCTCTCTGACGGAATCCAGTAATTTGACTTCGTAAGAGCGCGGTTCGTTCCGGTGGGAAGTACTTTTGATAGAAAGCAAGAGCTAGACCATCCCAATCAACTATTCCTAGGGCAACTCGGTCAAGACTATTGATCCAGAGTTTTGCCTTTCCTCTTAAAGATAAGGGAAAGAGCATTTCCCTAATCTGTTCTTAGGATACTCCAGTTTGTCTAATCGTGGAGCAATAGTCACAGAAGTTTTGGATATGAAGGTTGGGATCTTCTGTGGCATTGCCTCCAAATTGATTTCTTTCTATTAAATTGATGAAGGCAGGTTTGATTTCGAAGTTTTGAGCTGTAATTTGAGGTGTAGCGATACCCTTTGGAAGTGTATCTGCGGTGGGTTTAGAATGGTCGGAAAGTCGAACCATTTTTGCTTGTGAAGATGAAGATGGAATGTTGGTTGAAAGTTGATTGATTTTTTGAAATGGAGATGAAAATGGATCTTCTTCTCCTTCAAGATTAGGTAAGATATCCGAGTATTTCTCACGAATACGATCTAAACTTTAAATGTCAGAAGCTTTTGAAATTTCGTTGAATAGCTTTAATTTCCTACGCATAGTTCTTTCTAGTTCGGGGTCCAAAGGAATAGGGGTCCCTAGTCTAGAAGATCTGGGCATAAGATAGAAAAGCTAAGATGAAAAATCAAGAGAGGTCTAAAGGAATTTGAGTTCCTAAAGACTAGATAAAACTAATCGTGATTAAAATCACAATAAAAGGAAAACTAAACCGTGCTCCCCGGCAACGGCGCCAAAATTTGATCGTGCCTGTCGCAAGCCCGAAACAAAGATAAATTACCCAGACTAGGCTAATAACAATTTAATGTAATTAGGGAAGTAGGGGTCGATCCTCAGGGAGATGGTGTTTCCTATGGATTGTGAATCGTCTCACAATTAAGTTTTATCTAATGATTTTCTGGGTTTTGGATTTTGTGATGTCTAAACTAATAAAGAACATAAATAAAAACAAAACAAACTGAAATGGAAACGATAAAGCAGATAATAAATTAACAATAATGAGAAGCATCTAGGGAAGCAGGTTCACACATGTAGATTGATATATTGATGAATTGGATTTAGGATATGAAAATAATTCATTGAGCGTTCGTAAGAATGGTGTGTTCATTACAATCATAGATCAGATGGTCTAGCAGGCTTTTAGTGCGATTTAATAGGTCTTAATCCACCATGTCACGCTTTGTCTATTCAATTCCTGTATATCTACCTTGGAAAAGAATTCCATACTAGTCAATGATTGTGATCAAGAATCGTCAACTATCGTTAAATTCCAAACATGCATAGACACAATGTTTTAAAAGCACAATTTCCTTTATCCAATTATCATCTTTTATTCAATCTAACATGGCTACCCTACACCCTAGAAAGGTGACTACTCACTCATGGTTAGATTTGAGTGATTTCTAAATCATAAGGGATTTCTATTTCATTAGATTCATTTTCATGTTGTTATAATCATAGTTTCATTTCTTAGATTATCGTATAGCGTCGTTATTATCGCCACATAGAGAGTCTAAGTTATTGTCAAAATCGACTAAATATGCTTACCTTAACTTTCATTGTTAATATCATCTTAGTCATAAACATAATCATGAGTGAGTAGTCACCTTTCTAGGGTGTAGGGTAGCCATGTTAGATTGATTAAAATATGATAATTGGATAAAGGAAATTGTGCTTTTAAAACATTGTGTCTATGCATGTTTGGACTTTAACG
>JAIUZE010026893.1:0-10094 GCA_022085475.1 Heliosperma pusillum | reverse complement strand
GCTCCATTCCCCACCCGCAGGTCCACATCACCCTTTGCGAGAGTTGTGATGCTTCTTAGGCCCTGCAACTGATTACACAGATGAGAACCACAACCAGTATCTAGTACCCAAGTTCCGAAACTTGCATGGTTGATCTCAATCATATGAATAAAAGAAGAAGACATACCAACAGGAGAGACGCGGCCTGCTTTTATGTCCTCACGGTACCCGAGGCAGTTCCTCCTCCAATGCCCAAACTTGTGGCAATGGTGGCACTCCACGTTACCTTCATCGCTCTTTGTCTTGCCTTGTGAGCTACCGCTAGTCTCACCAGGCCCACTCTTGCCTTGCCCTGGCTTTTTGAATTTCGGCTTCCCTACAGCTAGGTTGGCCTGAGCCTTGCCCTTACCTCTGCCCTTGTTGGCAATCATGAGAACGTCCCGTTTCAGACTCCCACTCAATTTCAAATCACTCTCTGTATGTACAAGGAGTGAGTGGAGCTGATGAAGACTCTTCTTCATATCATTCATATAGTAATTTGCCCTGAAAAGGGCAAAACCATCATGAAGTGAATGAAGAACGCGGTCTATGACGATCTTCTCATCGATTTTGCAACCAAGTGCCTCCAGTTTCTCGACATTCTCAATCATCTCAAGAATATGTGGGCTAACTGTAACACCCCGTAATTTGAAAGACCGAAATTATATTTGAAAAGTAATAAATTTAATTTATTTTTAATTTATTACGATTTATTTGAATTTATGATAATTTAATATAATTATTTTGAATTTATTTGGAATTAAAGAGTAGGTTATACGGTTTAAACCCGAACTTCATTTAACTATTCCCGAGTCAATTTAAGTCCCGAAACAAACCCAAAACCCGACTCCTACATGTGCCACACGCCCCAAGGCACCTTTTTCCTCATTTTTTGGGCTTTTGATTACTTTAGATTAAACTAATACAAATATCTAAGATATTTGTAACTTTATCGATCTGTCAACTTAAATTCTGCAACAAATCGCTTAAACCCGGACCCGACTTCTTCCTCCTCCACACGCCTCTTCCTCTTGTCCCTTAGGATTAGATATTTTCATTTCTTTTGATTAAACTAACATAATATCTAATAATATCTAGATATTTGATTAAACAAACATAATATCTAATAATATCTAGATATTTACCATAATATATTTATAAAACCCGAGTCAATCCCGTAACAACAAGTTCAAAACCCGACTCCCGTTTATTCCCTATAATACACGGCCCAACCTCCCCCTCTTACTCACTTATTATCTTTTCATTTTACATTAAATCAACTTAATATCTTCTTAATACCTTCTTTAATATAATCACAATTGTTCTTCGTGTTCTTGATCGTTCTTGAGCAAAATCGTCACAAAACCTTCGTTACTTGGCCAAATCCGTTCTAAATTATATTTCTAGAGTCTCCTCTCCGCTCTTCATCTTCGTGTACGTTTCATTTTCAATTCCGACAAAATCGTTTTCAACACTTTAATTGTTGAAATCAAGTTTTAATACTAATAATGTTATTTTTGTCATTTCTTATAGGAGAAGATTATGAAGACAAGTTTGGTGACTCGTATATTTTAGAAGAAGATTAGTAGACGGGTTTTTAGGTCTTATTTTGGTGCTATTTGGGTTTGTGCTAGCTAAGGTAACGATTACCGAGTTACTCGACGAATTAATGTCACATATGTTTTTGTTATTTACGGTTTTAAGTAGTAACATGCTAGGTTGTTATTATTATTAAGTTTTATGAGATTTTAACATATTTAGTGTTTTTGACATGTTGGATGATTTGTTCATAATCATAATTTAAGTATGAATGATAGTTGAATTGGTTGTTAAAATGGATGGTTGTTAATTAAAACATGTTAGAAATAAATTTGGGGTTGTTGTTGGTGGTGGCCGTGAGTGGTGGCCGAGAAACAGACCCGGTTCAGGCCCGGTTCAGGCCGGTCCAGGCCCGGCTGCCCGGTCATTGTTGGCCCGTTAATTGGCCCTTTGGGCTTGTGTCGATACTTGATTGTTTTGTTGTTGTTTTGACGGGTTTTAAATATGTTAAGCATGCGGGAAATATTAAGAAACGATTTTAGAAATGGTTGACCAAAACAGGCCCGGCTGACCCGTGAGCCCTCCTTTGGGCTTGTGACGGTTTTTGAGTTTATTGTTATTATTATATCATGTTTTTTAATATTTAGCAAGTGGGAAATTTTAATAAGTAAATTATTTAATTAAACGGTTTTCATAATATTATTATTTCTCACATGTTAGAAATTATAGCATGAGATTGTAGTTTAATTTGATATCCTTTAAGTCAAGCGGGTTTCGTAAGAATTAATAATTCACATGTTAGCAATTAGAATAAAATAGCATGAAATGAATATGATGTTCTTATGTTCAAGCCTAAATGGCTAAGACTCTGTTTCTAGCCGGTTTGACCAAACGGGTTTGGTCAAACTATGATCTAGTCAGCCCCGTTTTGACTAATGACCCGTCGCGGGACTCGGGTCGGGGATTTGTCTTCAGGTGAGGTTTTATTTAATGAATGAATGAATGAGCCTTAGTAGATATGAGGCGATATGATATTTGAATGTGATTTATATATGCAATTAGTCACATGATAGGAAGTTTTTCCTGTGACTGTTTAATTGTATGATATATGTCGTGTTGACTAAGTACTCATAGAGAATTATGATTTTATGGCGTGTTGACCATTCTAATTCTAAATGAGTACCTTAGACCATGACATTGATAGGCCTTACACTATCTTTAAACGAGTATATAGTTTCCCCAGCTTGATAGCTTTTGTGTCCTGGCCTGGGATTTGATACCAGCCGGGGCATGGCTGCCTATTGCTCCACTTTGGAATGAGCCAGCTTAAGTATACCAACTCTGCTTAGGGGGTCGCCTAGCTAGATTCCTCATTACTTTGGGTCATGAGACAGGGAATTCGTTAGCTTTGTCGTCTAGGTCTTCGCATCTAGGACTAGGATTTGTATCCTACCTGTGGTATAGCCTTCGAGTTACAGAAGTCGACTATTGACTGTGCTAAGAACTTATGCCTGTTTCTAGACGTATTGGTCTTTCATGTTTGATGATTCTATGAATCGTAGAAGGTGATATGCAAGCCGGCTACGGTTGATAGAGTTTGGATTACCGGTTGTTAACTAATTCACATGATAGCTTGCATGAGTAGCTTAGCCTTCATATGCTAGGATATATGTTAGTTATTTATTTCATAATATGAAAAGCATATCGTATATGTTAAGGCTTTGTATTTTCCATATACATCTCTTTTATGTTATTCATGTTTTATTAAACTCGACATTTCGTGGCTGGGAGAACTCGGAGTTACTCCCACTGACTGTGGCTTCCGTGTTTATATTTAATGCGGTTGGCAGGTTTGTGATGCATACTTTGGGTACATTGACGAGCTAGCGAGCGAAGTATTTACCTTGGACCTATATTCGGTTCTTAGGATTGTAAATTATTATACACTCTTTTATTTCTGTATTTATTAGGGAGATACAATTCTCCCGTTTTAGATACTTCTTATGTATAATATTATTTCCTTTTTGTTATGAACCTTTTTTTTCTCTTTAAGACAAAAAAAACCTTGTTATGATATATATATTTTAATGGTAGGTTCCGGTTTTACAATTTACCGATTTTCACTAAATTGAACCTATTAAAAACGTATTCTCATCTTTTATTTATTTTTTTAAATTACTTGTTTATCTTTCCGCAAATTCGAGGGTGTCACAGTTGGTATCAGAGCATTTTTGCTCCCGACGCACGTTTGTGTACCCTAGTATAAATAACTTGACCTTAATAAAATAATAAACTTGTGAGATAGAATGGTAGGATGGGTAGAAGTTAAGGACTTTATTTGGTAGTCTATTTGTGTATGCTAATTGATATGAGTAACTTAATTTGTTTTTGTTTCTTATGAAGATGGTTGGACCTCGTGTAGAAGAGAACGTTGTTAGTGCCAACCAAGTCCCTCCTCATAAAGAAAACAATTGCCAAGGAGGCTATGCTTGGGTGGCTAGCCAAATTGCTAGGAGCAATATTACGCCTTGTGGTGGTGAGCCGGACCCTACCGAGCTCTCGGAATGGTTTCGAGAGATGGAGAACCAATTCGACTATTACCAAGTCCTTGAAGAGGACAAGGTAAGGATTGCTCAGTTCTTCCGGGTAAGGGAGGCAGACTACTGGTGGTCTATTTCCAATCCCACCGCTATTCTTGAAATCAATTTCGAGTGGGAATGTTTCAAGTCTCTTGTTGAGGACCGATTTTACCCCATGAAGCTCAAGCAGCATAGACTCAGAGAATTCATCGATTTCAAGCAAGGTGATTTGATGACCCAAGACTTCCCCACTCAATTCAACCGGCTTGCTCGTTTTGCACTAGGGCTCATCAAGGATGATGAAGATAGAGCTTTTTACTATCGTAATAAGCTTAGTGCTTTGCTCCAAAGCAAAGTAAGGAGGAGCTCTACATCTTTCGGAGAATTGTATGGCGATGCCCTTAGGGCCGAGGACTCCATGAAGGCCTTTAGTGATGGGGCAAAGATGAAGAGTCCATCTCCTTTTTCCTCTTTCAATCCAAGGTCAAACTTCCATGACAAAAGACCTTTCTCTCCCTCTTCCTCTAATGCTTATGCTAACCAGAGATGTTTCAATGCTCCCCCTCAAGCTCAAGCTCGAAGTCGATTTTGTGACGGTTGTAGGAAACCCTTTTACCCGGGAGTAGGATGCTATGATAGGCCCCTCTTTTGCTTTTTCTGCAAGAAGCCTGGACACCTCATCCGTGAATGTCCCGATCGTCTGACTTCCGCAACCGGTGCCAAAGCTAAAGGATCCAGCTATGTACTCCGTCGAGCCGAAGTCGATGCCCCCGGAGATAGTGTCTGGTAGTTTCACTTCCTTAAAATCAACCTCGTTTTCTTTTCTCGCCTTCGTCTTTTAATTTCTTCTTATCGTAGGCTTTAATGATGCTTCCTAAGGTTCCTTGTATCATGTTCTTTTATCCTTACTCTCTTGAGAGGTAGTTTTCTTTTAGCTATCGTAAGGGTTAGTAGATGTGTTTTGAAGGAGTTTCGAATATGATACCTAACCGTCCTATTGAGCTAGTTTCGTGTTTAAATGATTATAGAAAATTGAGAATAAGCTTAGGATGAAACTCTCCTAGTGGTTTTAGATTATGAAAGCTTGAAGTTTCAATATCTTTTTGAGGATCGAAATAAGCTTAATGATAGTTGTAGTTGTGGTTAGGAAGTTGAGTGATTTTTTTTAAAATGTTACTTGGGAATTTGTTGTCGTTAAATGTGGACCCTAACGGGAATAAATACTTTGTGGAATTAGGATGGGATGACACAACTTGAGGAATATCGTCATAAGCGAAAACCGATGTATTGAGAGTTTGGAAGAGATAAATAAATTGATTTACGGTCGCATTGCCCTATGTTTGGCAAAAGTTAAGTGAAATGAGATTTGTGTGACTAATCTCTTTGAGGTTTTGTGATTCAACTTTTGAGGATGAGAAGGTTCATTGTTAATAATTTAGGGTAATGAATTTTGGAATAAATTGGATCAAAGGATTTCATGGTAAGTCTCTTTTACATTGTGGTTGTTAGCGGTCTTGTTTCCCTAATTATAAATATTTTGATGGTGGTTTCCAATAAGAGTTTTGATGGAGCCAAGAAGATTAGAGTTCGTAATGAATCTTTCATGGGTTGTTAGTTATGGAGTTTACCGTACCGATGGACCTTAGAAGATTCTGATGGAATTTGAATAATTGGGAGTTCTTACTCGATGTGTAGGGCTTATGAAATATTTTGGTAAGAATCTGATGATTGAAAATATTTATGATATATTGCACTCTCTTGAGGACTAGATTCTGGTGCAGTTAGTGTTGTCGAATTACGATCGACATTTGAATTTTCATAGATGGAAGATAGTATTGTGGTTCATTCCTCTCTCTTCCCTCAAATTGATCCTTAGTCAATCCGCTACCTTTCAATCCTTTCCCTTTTTAGTCCTTTTTAATCGTTTGGGCGTACCTCCTATTATCACGATTTGTGATTTCAATGTTCGAGTCGCTCTACGTTCGTGTAATGTCTTCTTGTTGTGTTTCTATCCTTGAGAAAACTTTCAAATCTCCATGTCGTAATCCTAATTTAACTTTTAAAATAGTCTAAAGCTGGACTTTGTACCCTCTTTTTGGAGAAAATAGATTCTTTCGCTTTTATATTTGGATTTCGTGTTTGGTTGGGTGTTTAGATCTGTTATTGGAGACGTCTGGTGACTAGTCTTGCACTTACTAACACTTGTTTTAATCTTCGATTTCACTATTTCGACAATGATTTGTTTGGATAATTAAAGTTCTCGTTCACGACGAGCATTCTTGAGATCCGTAAGTAAAGTTTCACACTTATGAAAATTCTTCTTTAAACCGTTTTCTAGATAAACTTCGTTTCATAAATATTTTTCCCTTATAAAATTTTTCGTATTAATTTTGTAAACCGATTCTTATCTTTGATACTTTTGTTTTCTACTCTCAAGTTTCGAGGACGAAACTTTTTAAAAGGAGGGGTGATTGTAACACCCCGTAATTTGAAAGACCGAAATTATATTTGAAAAGTAATAAATTTAATTTATTTTTAATTTATTACGATTTATTTGATTTATGATAATTTAATATAATTATTTTGAATTTATTTGGAATTAAATAGTAGGTTATACGGTTTAAACCCGAACTTCATTTAACTATTCCCGAGTCAACTTAAGTCCCGAAACAAACCCAAAACCCGACTCCTACATGTGCCACACGCCCCAAGGCACCTTTTTCCTCATTTTTGGGCTTTTGATTTGTAACAACCCGTAATTTGAAAGACCGAAATTATATTTGAAAAATAATAATTTTATTTTATTTTAATTTATTACGATTTATTTGAATTTATGCTAATTTAATATAATTATTTTGAATTTATTAGGAATTAAAGAGTAGGTTATACGGTTTAAACCCGAACTTCATTTAACTATTCCCGAGTCAACTTAAGTCCCGAAACAAACCCAAAACCCGACTCATACATGTGCCTCACGCCCAAGACACCCTTTTTCCCTCATTTTAGATCTTTTGATTTCTTTAGATTAAACTAATACAAATATCTAAGATATTTGTAACTTTATCGGTCTGTCAACTTAAATTCCGCAACAAATCGCTTAAAAACAGACCCGACTTCTTCCTCCTCCACACGGCTCTCCTCTTGTCTCTTAGGATTAGATATTTGCCTTTCTTTTGATTAAACTAACATAATATCTTATAATATCTAGATATTTGATTAAACTAACATAATATCTAATAATATCTAGATATTTACCATAATATATTTATAAAACCCGAGTCAATTCCGTAACAACAAGTTCAAAACCCGACTCCCGTTAAACCTCTATATTACACGGCCCAACTCCCCTCTTACTCACTCATTATCTTTTTATTTTACATTAAATCAACTTAATATCTACTTAATACCTTCTTTAATATAGTCATAATTGTTCTTCGTGTTCTTGATCGTTCTTGAGCAAAATCGTCACAAAACCTTCGTAACTTGGCCAACTCCGTTCTAAATTATATTTCTAGAGTCTCCTCTCCGCTCTTCATCTCCGTGTACGTTTCATTTTCAATTCCGACAAAATCGTTTTCAACACTTTAATGGTTGAAATCAAGTTTTAATACTAATAATGTTATTTTTGTCATTTCTTATAGGAGAAGATTATGAAGACGAGTTTGGTGACTCGTATATTTTAGAAGAAGATTAGTAGACGGGTTTTTAGGTCTTATTTTGGGTGCTATTTGGTTTTGTGCTAGCTAAGGTAACGATTACCGAGTTACTCGACGAATTAATGTCACATATGTTTTTACTTTTGTTTTTGTTATTTACGGTTTTAAGTAGTAACATGCTAGGTTGTTATTATTATTAAGTTTTATGAGATTTTAACATATTTAGTGTTTTTGACATGTTGGATGATTTGTTCATAATCATAATTTTAGTATGAATGATGGCTGAATTGGTTGTTAAAATGGATGGTTGTTAATTAAAACATGTTAGAAATAAATTTGGAGTTGTTGTTGGTGGTGGTCGTGTATGGTGGCCAAGAAACAGGCCCGGTTCAGGCCCAAACCAGGCCCGGCTGCCCGGTCTTGTTGGTCCGTTATTGGCCCTTTGGGCTTGTGTCGATACTTAATTGTTTTGTTGTTGTTTTGACGGGTTTTAAATATGTTAAGCATGCGGGAAATATTAAGAAAACGATTTTAGAAATGTTGACCAAAACCGGCCCAAACCAGGCCCGTGGGCCCAGTCCAGGTCCGGTCCAGTCCAGGCCCGGTCCAGCCCATGACCCGTGAGCCCTCCTTTGGGCTTGTGACGGTTTTTGAGTTTATTGTTATTATTATATCATGTTTTGTAATATTTAGCAAGTGGGAAATTTTAATAAGTAAATTATTTAATTAAACGTTTTTCATAATATTATTATTTCTCACATGTTAGAAATTATAGCATGAGATTGTAGTTTAATTTGATATCCCTTAAGTCAAGCGGGTTTCGTAAGAATTAATAATTCACATGTTAGAAATTAGAATAAAATAGCATGAAATGAATATGATGTTCTTATGTTCAAGCCTAAATGGCTAAGACCCTGTTTCTAGCCGGTTTGACCAAACGGGTTTGGTCAAACTATGATCTAGTCAGGCCCGTTTTGACTGATGACCCGTCGCGGGACTCAGGTCGGGGATTTGTCTTCAGGTAAAGTTTTATTTAATGAATGAATGAATGAGCCTTAGTAGATATGAGGCGATATGATAATTGAATGTGATTTATATGCAATTAGTCACATGATAGGAAGTTTTTCCCGTGACTGTTTAATTGTATGATATATGTCGTGTTGACTAAGTACTCATAGAGAATGATGATTATATGGCGTCTTGACCATTCTAATTCTAAATGAGCACCTTGGACCATGACATTGATAGGCCTTACTATCTTTAACGAGCATATGGAGTTCACAGCTTGATAGCTTTTGTGTTCTGGCTTGGTGGGTTTATATCCAAGCCGGGGCATGGCTGCCTAATTGCTTCCCCTTTGGGAATGGAGCCAGCTTAAGTACTAGCCAACTCTGCTTAGGGGGTCTCCTAGTAGAGATTCTCATGTACTTTTGGTCATGAGACAGGGAATGGGTTAGCTGTTGTCGCTAGGTCTGATTAGTCTAGGACTAGGATGTTTATCCTACCTTGTGGTATAGCCTCGAGTTACAGAAGTCGACTATTGACTGGGCTAAGAACTTATGCCTGTTTCTAGACGTATTGGTCTTTCATGTTTGATGATTCTATGAATCTTAGAAGGTGAGATGCAAGCCGGCTAAGGTTGATAGAGTTTGGATTATCGGTTGTTAACTGATTCACATGATATCTTGTATGATTAGGGTTGAGTGTATCATGGCCATGTTTTAAATGTAACCTCTGAGCTAGAATACCAGCTTCCCTACCTCGTGGTATAGGTTGTTAACTTATTCACATGATAGCTTGCATGAGTATCTTAACCTTCATATGTTAGGTTATATGTTAGTTATTTGTTTCATAACATGAAAAGCATATCGTATATGTTAAGGTTTTGTATTTTCCATATACATCTCTTTTATGTTATTCATGTTTTAGTAAACTCGACATTTCGTGGCTGGGAGAACTCGGAGTTACTCCCCACTGACTGTGGCTTCCGTGTTTATATTTAATGCGGTTGGCAGGTTTGTGATGCATACTTGGGTACATTGACGAGATAGCGAGTGAAGAATTACCTTGGACCTATATTCGGTTCTTAGGATTGTATTATTTAATACACTCTTTTATTTCCGTATTTATTAGGGAGATATGTCTCCCGTTTTAGATACTTTTTATGTATAATATTATTTCCTTTTTGTTATGAACCTTTTTCTTTAAGACACCTTTGTTATGATGAATATATTTAATGGTAGGTTCCGGTTTTAAAATTTACCGATTTTCACTAAAGGGAACCTATTTTAAAAAGTTTTTA
>JAIUZE010026891.1:0-14864 GCA_022085475.1 Heliosperma pusillum | reverse complement strand
TATTTTGAAATTCCGCGTTCGTATTTTGAATTTCTGAGAGATTTCATGAAAAGACCGTTTTTAGTCATCTTTGACTTTTCTTGACTTTTAAGTCGTCTTTGACGTTTCCTTGACTTTTTAAAGTCGTCATTGACTTTTTCTTGACTTTTAAGTCGTCCTAAACTTTTCTTGACTTTTAAGTCATCTTCGACTTTTCTCGACTTTTCAGTCAACTTTGACTTCCGTTGACTTTTCCCGACTCGTCTCATAAGTATGAAGACCGAAATTTTATTTAAAAAAATAATATTTTTGATTTATTTTTAGTTAGATTTATTAAGATTTATCATAATTTAATATAATTATTTTGAATTTATTCGGAATTTAAAGAATAACTTTTACGGTTTTAACCGAACGTCATTTAACTATTCCCGAGTCATCGCAAATCCCGAAACAAAACCGAAACTCGACTTGGCATGAGTCACACGCCCATGTCATCGTTTTCCAATCACTGGATATTAATTGTGTCGATTAAACTAATACAAATATCTAAGATATTTGTAGCTTTAGCGATCCGTCCGTTTAAATTACGCAAATCGCTCAAAATCAGACCCGATTCCTACCCATTTCACACGCCCCATGTCACCTATTTTTCACTCATGTTAGATCTTTTAATTAATATGATTAAACTAATAATACTATCTAAGATATTTGTAACTTTATCGGTCTGTCAACTTAAATTCCGCAATCGCTTAAAAACAGACCCGATTTGTCTTCATTTCTCACGTCTCCTTTGTCCTCTCTTTGACCTTGATATTTTCTTTCTTTTCATTTTAATAACATAATATCTTGATATTTAGTATAATTAATTTTATCGTTAATTATATTTAATCGATTACCGTAAAACAATTATTAAACCTGAGTCAATTACGTAACAACAATTTCAAAACCCGACATCCTTATTTGTCTATAAACACACGGCTCAACCCACACTCTTTACTCACCAAACAACTTTTCATTTTACAACAAATCAAATAAAGATCAAAATATCACTTTCTTTAAGCGTTCTTCGTGTTCTTCGTCGTTCATCAATTGTTCATCATCGTTCTTGAGCAAAACCTTCATTAAACCTTCATTTCTTATTCAAATCCGTCCTAACTTATATTTCTAGAATCTCCTCTTCGCTCTCCATCTTCAAGTACGGTTTATTTTCAATTCCGTCAAAAATCGTTTTCAACACTTTAATTATGGAAAATCAAGTTTTAATTCTAATAATGTTTTTCTTGTCATTTCTTATAGGGGAAGATTTTGAAGACGAGTTTGGTGACTCGTATATATTAGGGGAAGATTAGAAGACGGGTTTCTTAGCTTATACTTCTTATTTTGGTGCTAATTGATTTTTCTAGCTAAGGTAACGATTCCGAGTTACTCGACGGATATATGTTACATAGCTTTGGTTTTCTTTAGTTTTTGGTTCATCTTTAGTTTTTGTTCATATTATTATGATTTTATGATTTTTAGTTAGTAACATGTTAAGTAGTGGTTTTATGGTGTTTTATGAATTTATAACATGTTGGTTGTTCTTGATGAATTTGGATGATTCTTAATAATCATGATTTTTGTACGATTGATGGTTGTTTTGATTGTTTAAAAATGGATGTTGTTAATTAAAAACATGCTAGAATTAATTTGGAACTTAGGTTGTTGTTGAGGTGGTGGCCGGAAATGGTGGTAGGGTGAACCGGACCAGACCAGCCGGTCCAGGCCGGTTCATACCAGGTCTGGGCTGGTCCAAGGTGGGTCCGGGTTTTGGTCTTTGGGTTGTGTCGATGTTTGATTGTTATGTTGTGGTTTTGACGGGTTTTAATTATGATAAGCATGCGGGAAATAATTAGAAACGGTTTTTATTAAAATTGTCAAAACAGCCTTTTGTAGCCAAAATAGGCCCGTGGGCCCATCCAGGCCCATGTGGGGTCCGGCCCAACTCAGCCCGTGGGTCCCACTTTGGGACTTGTGACGGTTTTTGAGTTATCGTCATTTTTATCGTGTTTTGTAATATTTAGCAAGTGGGAAATATTAATAAGTAAAATATTTAATTAAAAAGGTTTTTATAAAATTATTATTTCTCACATGTTAGAAATTATAATACGAGATCGTAGTTTATGTTGATATCCTTTAAGTCAAGCGGGGGGTTACGTAAGATTTAATAATTCACATGTTAGAAGTTTTTAATAAATAACATGTAATGAATATGTTGATTTTATGTTCAAGTCTATGTGGAAAAGACTCTGTTTCTAGCCGGTTTGACCAAACGGGTTTGGTCAAACTAAGATATAGTCAGCCCCGTTTTGACTGATGACCCGTCGCGGGACTCGGGTCGGGGATTTGTCTTCAAGTAAGGTTGTATTTAATTAATGAATTAGCCTTAGTATATATGAGGCGATATGTTATTTGATTATGATTTATATGCAATTAGTCACATGTTAGGAAATGGTTTCCGTGACTGTTTAATTATATGGTTGGTGTCGTGTTGACTAAGTACCCATAGAGAATTATGAGTATATGGCGTCTTGACCATTCTAATTTAAATGAGTATCTTGGACCATGACATTGATAGGCCCGTACTATCTTAACGAGCATATGGAGTTCACCAGTGGATAGTTTTGTGTCACTGGCTTGGGCTTTTGATACCAAAGCCGGGGGCATGGCTGCCTAAGAGTTCCACTTTGGGAATGGAGCCAGCTTAAGTACTAGCCATCTCTGCTTAGGGGGTCGCCTAGTAGAGTTTCTAATGTACGGTTATGTCATGGGACGGGGAATGGAATAGCTGTTGTCGCTAGGTCTGATCAGTCTAGGACTAGGATGTTTTCCTACCTTGTGGTATAGCCTCGAGTTACAGAAGTCGACTATTGACTGGACTAAGAACTTATGCCTGTTTGTAGAAGTAGTTGTCTTTCATGTTTGTATGATTCTATGAGTTTTAGAAGGTGAGATGCAAGCCGGCTAAGATTGATAGAGTTTGGATTCCCGATTGTTAACTGATTCACATGATGACGTGTTGATTAGGGTTTGAGTGTATCAGGGCCATGTTACATGGTAACCGCTGAGCCAGCATACCAGCTTCCCTACCTCTTGTTATATTTTATTATCGGTTTCACATGATAGCTTTCATATGATAGGTTATATGTTAGTTAATTGTTTCATAACATGAAAAGCATATCATATATGTTTAAGTTTTTGTATTTTCCATATACATTGCTTTTATGTTATTCATGTTTCATTAAACTCGACATTTCGTGGCTGGGAGGACTCGGAGTTACTCCCCACTGACTGTGGCTTCCGTGTTTATATTTAATGCGGTCGAACAGGTGGTGATGCATACTTTGGGTACATTGACGAGCTAGCGAGCGAAGTATTTACCTTGGACCTATATTCGGTTCTTAGATTGTATATTATTATACACTCTTTCATTTCCGTATTTATACGGGAGATATGTCTCCCGTCCTTGTATAATTTTTATGTATAATATAAATTTTCTTTTGTAATGAACCTTTTTATTTCAGACACCTTCATTATGTGTTTAAATTATTTTTTTCTTTCCGCAAATTTGAGGGTGTCACAACGGGGGTAGACAACCACAAAAAATCAATAACTTTTGGAGCTGGTTTACTGGAACATGAGGATGACAGATCGTTCAAATGGATTTTCACCAAGTTTTTGGATGCAATGGAGGGGAAGGAACCTCAATGTATCATCACTGATCAGTGCCGTGGCATAAAAAAAGCATTTCCCCTTGTATTTAAGAGTGCTAGGCAAAAATATTGCATGTGTCACATAATGCAAAAGAAGGCTGAAAAAGCAGGGAAGACATTGTGCAGTGAGACTGATTTTCTGACCAAGATAAATGCAGTTGCTTGAGACATTGATCTAGAGCCCAATGAATTTGAGGAAAACTGGAGAAGTGTTATTTCTGATCATGCACTTGAAGAGAACAGTTGGCTGTCAGCCATGTTTTCAATGAGAGACAAGTGGATACCTGCCTACTTTCGGGACGTGCCGCTTGGTTGTTTGCTGAGGACCACACAGAGGTCCGAAAGCGAAAACAGCTATTTCAAGAGATTTGAAAACCATTTTGGAACACTAGTGGAATTTTGGATGAGGTTCAATTCAGCAATTGAACAACAAAGGTACAATTAGAAGAAGTTAGATGCTGATAATGAGCATAGTATGGTGGAAAAAATCAGCCCATTGAGATTGGAGGAGCATGCATCTCTCATTTACACCCATGCTATTTTTACTGAATTTCAAAAGGAGGTGAAACACTCTATTTGTAGTATGGGAAATGGAGGTTTGACAGTCAAAGATGAGGTTGAATCACATATGGTGGATGATGGGTTGAAAAATTGGAGATTCCTGGTAGAATATAATGCAGCAAATAACGAAGCCAAATGTGATTGTAGGTTGTTTGAGAGGAGGGGTTTTGTTTGTAGGCATGTAATTTGGGTGTAGAAAGGTATACCAGATACCTGAACCTTATATTCTCACTCGATGGACCAAAAAATCGTACAGACCTATTGTGTACGATGAAAATGGAAAAGTCATTGAGGACTTTGATGAGGTTGACGTTCGGAAAATCGAAATGTCAAATGTTTGGTCCGAAATTTATAATACGGTTGGGCTGCTTGACAGTGGTGAGCTAAAGAATATGAAGGAATTTTCTAAATTGCTGAAACAGTTCAGGGAGACCGTGGTAGGGGCAGTAGAGAAAAAATAAAAAAACAAAGAAATTGAGGATCTCCTCGGCTTCAAAGCTCCACAGGAAATCGACATACTACCGCCACATAAGGCAAAGAACAAGGGAAGTAGGAAAAGACAAATGTCGTCAAAAGAGAAGGCTGTAAGGAAAACAGAAAACAGAAAAGAGGAAGAGAAGGTGTGGTAACTGTAAAAGGTGGGTAAACCACAACAGCAGAACTTGTAACCTTCCTTTTGTAGAGGATCTGCCCTCTGATGATGATGAAAGTGAAACAGACGACGAAGAGGTATCAATCTTCTCTTTTGTTTTCTTTGTTTGTAGTTTTTGCAGAACTACAATGAGTAACACAGTAACACACATGATAACATTCATACACACATGATAAAATGCTACTTGCTGTTAAAAATTACAGGAGGAATCATCTGATGCATGAAGTGAGCAAGGAAAAACACATGGAAACATATGATGCATGAAGAGATCACCTAAAGTGATAGAATTCTAGTATTTTTAAATTTTTTAATTATATATGCATTTAATAATATTGTCAAGATACATTAAACATTACCATTGCATGAAACGAGTGGAAACTCTCTTTTATATTTCAAGCTTAATAATATATATTAGAATAACTTCACAATAACACCACAATAACACCACAATAACACCACAATAACACCACAATAACAACACAATAACACCACAATAACAACACAATAACACCACAATAAAAACACAATAACACCACAATAACAGCACAATAACAACACAATAACAACACAATAACACCACAATAACACCATAATAACATTAGAGTAACACTTAGGTAACAGAAAATTAAAACTAGAAGGAAATAAACTGCTGACATTCTCTATTAACTGCTGAAATTAACTGCTGCAAATTTCTCTAGTTACTTATAAATACTTGTATCAACAATCAAAATTATTCAGTCATTCTCCAAACGAAAAAAAAAACAAAAGACCAAAATACCGGTACTTTACATTCCTTTGCAAAAGGTAATCTACTGTCCCTTTTTATTTTATTTTTTATCTTATCCAATTTTTTAATACTTTGATATCTGTTCTCAAGGCGTACAGGATAATGTTTTCCATTGTTCAGAATGAGTTCCATAACAGACAATAACCAAATATCTCCATTAGAGGAAGCACTGGATAAAGCAAATAAGAAGATAGAATCGCTTTCCATGGAAACACTGCAAGCCCTAACCAATGTTGAGGCGGCTGAGGCACGTGAAGAGTACATGCAAAAGGAACTGGACAGTCTCAAGGCACAAATAAAGTTTCTTGAGGCCGAGAAAGATGGTATGCGTAGGCAGTTGGAGGAAAAACAGTACACAAAAGCAGACATGGACGGTCAATTTATTGCTGGTGTCAAGGCTCTAAAGAAGTCATATACTCGTGTCAATACTTCAATTCCTGACAATTGGTCGGCAGTTCTGGAAGCCATGGACCTAATGCACGCATACAAAAACACCCTTAGGGATGACTTCCTGGAGGGTGAGAGCAGTACGCAAGGCCCACAAAACAAGCGACCGAGAAGGGAATGAAAAATAAGTAATGTGTTTTAGCGTTCTGTTTTTTCGTATTTGTTCTTTCGAACTAATGTGTTTAGTTTATCAAGGGAATGTATCTATTACTGTTTTAAGTTAATGTTATTGTACTAATGTGTTCATATACTTAATTTTAGTGTGTTTTCATTTCATAATGTTACAACTGAATAACTCATGAATAACCCAACAATAACTCCACAATAACCCAACAATAACTCCACAATAACACATGAAAAACACCACAGTAACGCCACAATAACACCACTATAACTGTAACAACCCGAAAAGTACCCTATTTTTCTAGTGAAATATGTTACGAATACTTTTCAGCATACTTAAGTTTTTAAAATAGAATTTATTGTTTCCAGTCGAATTTTTAAATTCCGAGTTCGTATTTGGAATTTTTGAGAGATTCCATGAGAATCCCGTTTTTAAGTCAACTTTGACTTTCGTTGACTTTTTCCGACTCGCATTGTAATTTTGAAGACCGAAATTTTATTTAAAAAAATAATATTTTTAATTTATTTTTATTAAGATTTATTTGGATTTATGATAATTTAATATAATTATTTTGAATTTATTCGGAATTAAAGAATAACTTTTACGGTTTTAACCCGAACGTCATTTAACTATTCCCGAGTCATCTTAAATCCCGAAACAAACCCGAAACCCGACTTTGGCATGAGTCACACACCCCATGTCATCTTTTTCCACTCATAATGGATCTTTTAACTAATATGATTAAACTAATAATAATATCTTAGATATTTATAACTTTATCGATCCGTTAACTGAAATTACGTAAATCGCTCGAAAAACAGATCCGGTTTCTTCTCATGTTACACGGCTCTTTCTCCTCTCTTAGAGCTTGATATTTTGCTTTCTTTTCATTACAATAACATAATATCTAGATAATTGGTTTAATTAACTTAATATCTAATTATATCTAATCAATTACCGTAATATAATTATTAAACCCGAGTCAATCCCGTAACAACAATTTCAAAACCCGACTCATAAATTCCTCTATATCTACACGGCCCATTCTCCACCATTACTCACTAACTACCTTTCCATTTTACAATAAATCAACTTAAGATCTAATTAATAATTTCTTTAATCGTTCTTCATCGTTCTTCGTCGTTCTTCATCGCTCTTCGTCGTTCTTGAGCAAAAAATCGTCATACAACCTTCATTTCTTATTCAAATCCGTTCTAACTTATATTTCTAGAATCTCCTCTTCGCTCTCCATCTTCAAGTACGGTTTATTTTCAATTCCGACAAAATCGTTTTCAACACTTTAATTATGGAAAATCAAGTTTAATTCTAACAATATTATTCTTGTCATTTCTTATAGGGGAAGATTTTGAAGACGAGTTTGGTGACTCGTATATATTAGGAGAAGATTAGTAGGCGGGTTTTTCTTTACTTCTTATTTTTGGTGCTACTTGATTTTGCTAGCTAAGGTAACGATTCCGAGTTACTCGACGAATTAATGTTACATACCTTTGTATCTATTGTTTTTGTTTATATTATTGTTATTTACGGTTTTAACTAGTAACATGATAAGTCACTAGTATAAAAATGTCTTTTGGCTACGGTTAAAATCGACTTTCGGCTACGGTTCCACAACCGTAGTAAATCCGGGCGTTGCCTTAGATTAAGTATTTACGGCTACGGTTCCTAACCGTAGCCTAAAGTGACTTTTGGCTACGGTTATTAAGAGTAAACCGTAGCCTTAAGTGACTTTTGGCTACGGTTAATAAGATTGAACCGTAGCCATAAGGTGATAAAAGGCTACGGTTCTCTTTTAACAACCGTAGCCGTTTCTCAATTAAATTTTATAAAAAAAAAAAATCATTAATATTTTTTATATTAATATAAAGCTTTTAATAAGATAATAATTAATTACAAAACCGTTTAACATACAATTGCCATTACAAATCAACATTAATACTCGGAGCGAAACAAAATAAGCATACCACAGAGCTACATAGGAGAAATTATACCGAGTTCTAAACTTCTAATATGTTAAATACGTGCAACCCCATGTGTCCATGCCCCATCAAACAGAGGCAGCAGGTCGTCAATATCGTGAACCAACAATAACATCTTATATCAAGCACAACCAGCACTCGACTGACGACGTACGGGTAGGCTGCATGAGTTGCATCAGGCAGAGGCTCACTCCAGTGCTGGCTGAACCTAGTACACTCATTTTCCACTATCCTGCGCTGATCAGTAGAGGAAATTTTAAGAATAGATTCCATGTTTTTCTTAAATCTATAGAACTAAGAAGCAAAGAGGGCTAATCACACAAAATTAATAAATCAAGGTTTAAGCTGGTTTTGAAACCATTCAAACTCCACATAAAGTGGGACAGACCAAGTTACAAATATATTAGAAATAATATGTGAAAAACAAACCAAATAGTGCATATACAGCAGCAGTGACAGGGCTAGTTTTCAATTTGTCATTCATATCCTTCCCAGCTTGGCTAAAATTGAATGCAACGTCCTTACCGTTATCTCTGGCATAGGATTTAGAGTAGTTAAGATTTAAGATAAACTGATTAAGAAATCCTTCATTAATTTCCATTATCGCCTCAACAAAAAATTTAATAGCATAAAATACGGACTGGCTCCCATCAATTTCGTCTTCTACCATAACCATTCTTATCCATCAGGTTCCAAACGAAATCTATAAAACCTGACATATTTCAACGGAATTAGATTATAATAAGTTAAGAATTACCTTGATCGCCATCTTGTGGACATTGATGTTGCATGTAGCTTTTGTGACCAAGGCTAGAGCAATGCGACAACTGCAATACACTACTACTGCTAGACAATCTTACAGAAGAAAAGGCAAGAAAAATACATAACAACAACAACAACAACAACAACTAAGACATTAAGTAGATTATAAAAAAATAGCTTAGAGCAAGAAAAGAAGTAAATAGACAAGAGCACCTGGTTTTTCTTACGACGGGTATATCCATACATAAAAGTTAGTGGACATAAAAATGATTTAGAATGATATAAGTGGAGTGGGTATTGCTCGCATTCATATAAGTGTTGTGACTTGTGGAGATGTGGTGTAATGGAGCTAAAATGACAAGTAATGAAATAGAGTGATCAAGGGTGGAAATGAGAAAGATAGGGAAAATAGGCAACATCTTTCTACCCTCCATTACCATTACCACATTCCCATTACCATGATAATGACCACAGTCTTATTACATTCAATCTCCTCCCTAAATTTGTATCCATCAAACAAAGACTTGATTTGAATCCACAAAAGTGTAGTAGAATGGAAAAGTCTGTAAATGAGTAAACTAATTGGCATACATGGGTATTTATAGTGTGAACTTGTCCATACTATATTATTTATCCAAAAATATACCTACAAATATTAGTAGAAACATTAAGAGGAGAGAAATAAACCTGAGGAAGCAGATTAATTTGGAGTTGTATCAGTCTGAAGGGAAAACAAAGAATTGAATGTTAGATTTATACGACTCATATAAACGAGGTGAAAACAAGTCTTGATAAATTGTTTCACAACAATGTCGATAGCTACTATACTAACGTATCAACCCATACAAGAAAGGAGTGCCTTCATAACTAGTAAATATGAATGCATGTGATCCACGCACATTGATAAGAAGTCCATCATGGAAAGGAAATTACTACCACTGTCCAATACTGCTTTCAAATCCTACATTGAAAATCATCTAAATGAATAAATTGATAGGAAATTAGATGCTTTATTTTTGTATCTGAGGAAAAACTAGTACTCCCTCTATATCTTATTGATGTTCCCACTTTACTCAAATACTCCTCACATATATTCATGAAGTGGTAACATCATTAAGAAACGGAGGGAGTACTTACAAGTCCAACTTGAAATCAATGAGCTGTTAAGCGGTTCCCCTTAAAATTTAACTAGTATTACAATTGGGAAGTTAAATTGCTACACCAACATATTAGCTCTTGGCCAATTTTCTACAGCATACACGATTGACTTATGTATTAACTTTAAACTTCCAATTATTCAACAGATAATATCTTACTTGCAACAGGATACCTCAATCTAGGAATCATTAGGCTATACAAAATTCTAGTATCAAATTGAATTAATGTAGGATATGAACAAACCTTGACTTTATAAAAACCAATTGACACATCCTCACCAATAGCAAAATTCAGCTAAAAACTCGAAATGAAATGTGTTGAGACTATGGTATATGATTGACAAAAATATAACCTATTGCTCAAGCAGCGAACACAAGTATCGTAAAATGACCAAGCCTCTGTACTCTCTATTGCACAATGAACTTCCAAAATCCTTGCTAATCTATAACATTCAAAATAATATATTTGCCCAATTGAAATAGTCAAATTCTATATCTAGGTTTCTCCTATCATACTTATTAAAATAATCCAGTGCTGAATCATACACTCATAGAACAAGATTAACAAGTGACACTATAATTTCAGACGGATTTTTAATCAACTAATAAGAAAGTTGAGACCTAGAACAATGTCACAATCAACAAAACAAGACATCTATGAATCATTAGGTTGTACTTCGTAATACAAATGTACTCTTAATTAACAACAATTTAACATAAAATATTAGTCTAAAATGACAATACGTTCAACATAAACTTTAAAAATTAAACAAAACTAACATAAATTGATTAATAAAATTAGAGAGAAGAGGAATTACCTATGCAGCTATGTTGCTCAGAAATCATGCCAAACCACAACAAGCGGCATTCAAAACTCTATTCCAATTTCCTTTGATGCTCTAATTTTGACGATAAATTGTAAGAAATCGTAAAGTTTACAGATATGAAGAGACAGAACCGAGGTATCTGGCGGCACCAAAAGTTACGCCACCATCGTGTTGGTAGATTCCCCGTCGTTTAAACACTAGTGAACTTGCTCCGTGATATCAGAGAGATGAAGTACAAAGATTGTTGTAATTATAATAAAAATTATGCGGCAATTGTTGTAAACGCTAACAAAAAAATCAGAAGAATTTGGGGAAATGAGAGAGAGGAAGTAGAGGGGTTTAAATGTGGCTAAAAAATGAAGGGTATATGAAAGAGATTTCTGTGAGATTATTCATAAATACTGACAATGGAGATCTGATTTTGTGTGGGAAGTATTAGGGAGGTTAGAGAGGAGAAGAATGTGTCAAATTGTTTATTGTGATAAATGTAAAAACTAATTTAGAGAGGTGGAAAGACGGAGTGAGCGCATCAATTTTCTTTCCCTGTATAAACTTTAGGCAACGGTTTCACAAGTAACCGTAGCCTATTCTTCATATTAGGCTTCGGTTGTTAATAGAACCGTAGCCTTTGCCTTTGTTCCACATTTAAGGCTACGGCTGTTTATCAATAACCGTAGCCTTTTATAAATGGCTATGGTTAATAACAAGAACCGAAGCCTTTTCTTTCCGCCTATTCTACTTTTTATACTAGTGAGTGGTTATGATTATTATGTTGTATGAATTTTAAGCATGTTTAGTGTTCTTGACATATTTGGATGATTTGTTAATAATCATGATTTTTGTATGGATGATTGTTAAAATGGTTGTTTGTTAATTAAAACATGTTAGAAATAATTTAGAGTTGATGTTGGTGGTGGCCGTAGGGGGCTGTTTTGGTGGCTGGAAAACCGGGCCAAACCAGGCCGGTTCAGGCCGGTTCAGACCCGGTCCAGCCCGGTCTGGTTGGTCCGTGTTTTGGTCTTTGAGTTTTTGTCGATACTTGATTGTTTTGTTGTTGTTTTGACGGGTTTTAAATATGTTAAGCATGCGGGAAATATTAAGATACGGTTTTTAGAAATGATGACCAAAACCGGTCCAAAATGAACCGTGGGTCCCTTGGACTTGTGACGGTTTTTGAGTATTGTTATTTTATCGCGTTTTGTAATATTTAGCAAGTGGGAAATTTTAATAAGTAAATTATTTAATTAAAAAGTTTTCATAATATTATTATTTCTCACATGTTAGAAATTATAATACGAGATTTTAGTTTAATTTGATATCATGTAAGTCAAGCGGGTTTTCGTTTGAATTAATAATTCACATGTTAGAAATTGAATGAAATAGCATGAAATGTATGTGATATTCTTATGTTCAAGCCTCGATGGCTAAGACTCTGTTTCTAGCCGGTTTGGCCAAACGGGTTTGGTCAAACTAAGATCTAGTCAGCCCCGTTTTGACTGATGACCCGTCGCGGGACTCGGGTCGGGGATTTGTCTTCAGGTCAGGTTTTATTTAATGAATGAATGAATGAGCCTTAGTAGATATGAGGCGATATGATATTTGAATATGATTTATATGCAATTAGTCACATGATAGGAAGTTTTTACCGTGACTGTTTAATTGTATGATATATGTCGTGTTGACTAAGTACCCATAGAGAATTATGAGTATATGGTGTCTTGACCATTCTAATTCTAAATGAGTATCTTGGACCATGACATTGATAGGCCTTACAAACTTTAACGAGTATATGTTCACCACTGATAGCGTTTGTGTCACTGGCCTGGGCCTTTTGATACCAAGCCGGGGGCATGGCATCCTAAGAGTTCCGCTTTGGGAAGGGAGCCAGCTTAAGTACTAGCCATCTCTGCTTAGGGGGTCGCCTAGTAGAGTTTCTAATGTACGGTTATGTAATGAGACAGGGAATGGGTTAGCTGTTGTCGCTAGGTCTGATCAGTCTAGGACTAGGATGTTTTCCTACCTTGTGGTATAGCCTCGAGTTACAGAAGTCGACTATTGACTGGACTAAGAACTTATGCATGTTTGTAGAAGTATTGGTCTTTCATGTTTGTATGATTCTATGAATCTTAGAAGGTGAGATGCAAGCCGGCTAAGGTTGATAGAGTTTGGATTACCGGATGTTAACTGATTCACATGATATTATGTTTGATTAGGGTTTGAGTGTATCAGGGCCATGTTTTAAATGTAACCGCTGAGCCAGCATACCAGCTTCCCTACCTCGTGTTATAGATTGTTAACGGTTTCACATGATAGCTTTCATATGCTAGGTTATATGTTAGTTATTTGTTTCATAACATGAAAAGCATATCGTATTTGTTAAGGTTTTGTATTTTCTATATACATCTCTTTTATGTTATTCATGTTTTATTAAACTCGACATTTCGTGGCTGGGAGAACTCGGAGTTACTCCCCACTGACTGTGGCTTCCGTGTTTATGTTTAATGCGGTCGAACAGGTGGTGATGCATATTTGGGGTACATTGACGAGCTAGCGAGCGAAGTATTTAACTTGGACCTATATTCGGTTCTTAGATTGTATATTATTATACACTCTTTTATTTCCGTATTTATACGGGAGATATGTCTCCCGTTTTGGATAATTCTTATGTATAATTATTATTTTTCCTTTTGTTATGAACCTTTTTATTTATGACACCTTTGTTATGATGAATATATTTAATAGTAGGTTCCGGTTTTAAAATTTACCGATTTTCACTAAAGTGAACCTATTAGAAACGTATTCTCATCTTTTATTTATTTAAATTACTTGTTTTATTTTTCCGCAAATTTGAGGGTGTCACATGTGCAGTAGAAGCGGTTTAAGAAAACTTCTTCCATTTGCTCCTAACTATCAATGGATTGGTGGCCCAAATCTGTTGGAATAAGTGTCCTCTACAATAGTGCATTTATATAATAAATCTCATTTGGAATATACGTGGCATGATTAGTATATTTTGATACTCCACGTCTGTTAATTAACGTAAATCGGTAACGCTCAGCTGACTACAGTAAGACGTTATTGTGGTATGACGGCGCTGATCAACTGATCCCTTTCGGTCACACCTATTGTGACACCCTCAAATTTGCGGAAAGATAAACAAGTACTTTAAATAAATAAAAGATGAGAATACGTTTCTAATAGGTTCACTTTAGTGAAAGTCGGTAAATTTTAAAACCAAAACCTACTATTAAATATATTCATCATAACAAAGGTGTCTTAAACAAAAAGGTTCATAACAAAAAGAAATAATATTATACATAAGAAGTATCTAAAACGGGAGACATATATCCCGTATAAATACGGAAATAAAAGAGTGTATAATATATACAATCCTAAGAACCGAATATAAGTCCAAGGTAATACTTCACTCGCTAGCTCGTCAATGTACCCAAGTATGCATCACAAACCTGCCAACCGCATTAAATATAAACACGGAAGCCACAGTCAGTGGGGAGTAACTCCGAGTTCTCCCAGCCACGAAATGTCGAGTTTAATTAACACAGAATAACATAAAGAGATGTATATGGAAAATACAAAACCTTAACATATACGATAGCCTTTTCATGTTATGAAACAAAATAACTAACATATAACCTAGCATATGGAAGCTATCATGTGAATCCGTTAACAACCTATAACACGAGGTAGGGAAGTTGGTATGCTAGCTCAGAGGTTACCTTTAAAACATGGCCATGATACACTCAACCCTAATCATACAAACTATCATGTGAATCAGTTAACAACCGGTAATCCAAACTCTAT
>JAIUZE010026890.1:0-12031 GCA_022085475.1 Heliosperma pusillum | reverse complement strand
AAAGGATGCTCCAGCCACTCTTCTCAACACATCCTCTTTACTATAATCTCTTCTCTTCTTATATTTCTCTTTAGATTAGGAGGAGGGAGAACTAGCCTCCCTTCTCTCATTTTCTTCTTCTTTTTTATCTTTAGTTCTTAGTTTATTTCTGTCCTTTCGACATCAAAATCTTAGCTTAGATCAATAAGAATTTCAATGTTTGTAATCTACTTTGTTGGGTACAAGTGTTGTAATTCAAGGAACGATTATTCTATGCAAGGGATTTCTATTATTGTTATTACTTTCATTGTTGATCGTCACCTAGGTATTCCTACTTTATCTCTTGTTTAATGTCTTTATGTTTTCCATTTGATTGTTATTTTCCTTCCATGTTATCTTAGATTTATTTTAGTATCGTTATAATCGTCAATTCATTTCCTAGATTGTCAATTTAGCGTCATCATTATCGCCATATAAAGAGTCTTAAAACATGTCTATCCTAGTTTTCATTGTTAATATCATCTTAGATTCAACCATCACCATGAGTGAGTAGTCACCTTTCTAGGGTGTAGGGTGGCCATGTTAGATTGATTAAAAGATGATAATTGAATAAAAGAAATTGTGCTTCTAAAACATTGTGTCTATGCATGTTCGGACTATAACGATAGTTGACGATTTATGATCAAAATCATTGACTAGAATGGAATTCTTTTCCAAGGTAGAGATACGCGAATTGAATAGACAAAGCATGACATGCTAGATTAAGACCTAGTAAATTGCCTAAAAGCCTGCTAGACCATCTGATCTATGATTGTAATGAACACATCATTCTTACGAACTCACAATGAATTATTTGCATGTTCCATATCCAATTGCATCAATATGTTAATCTACATGTGTGAACCTACTTCCCCAGATGTTTTTCATCATTGTTAATTCACCACTTGCTTTATTGTTTTCATTTCCATTTGCTTTTATTTCGTTTTCGTTTATGCCTTTTATTATTTAGAAATTAAAATCCCAAAACCCAGATATTCGTTAGATAAAACCCAATTGCGAGACATCTCACATTCTATAGGAAACACCAGCTCCCTTAGGATCGACCCCTACTTCCCTAATTACATTAATTTGTTATTAGCCTAGTCTGGGTAATTTATCTTTGTATCGGGCTTGCGACAGGCACGATCAAATTTTGGCGCCGTTGCCGGGGAGCACGATTTAGTTTTCTTTTTTCTTGTGATTTTTATCGCAATTAGTTTTATCTAGTCTTTAGGAACCCAAATTCCTTTAGACCTCTCTTGATTTTTCATCTTAGCTTTTCAATCTTATGCCCAGCTCTTCTAGACTAGGGACCCCTATCTCTTTAGACCCCGACTTAAAAAGAACTCTGTGTAGGAGACGAAAGCTATTCAACAAAATTTCAAAAGCTTCTGATACTTCATGTTTAGATCGTATTCGTGAGAAATACTCGGAAATTTTATCTAATCTCGAAGGAGAAGAATATCCATTCTCATCTCCATTCTCAAAAACCAATCAACTTTCAAACAACACTCCATCTTCATCTTCACAAAAGAAAATGGTTCGACTTTCAGACCATTGCAAACCAACTGCAGATACACTTCCAAGGGGTATTGCTACACCCCAAATCGCAGTCGAAAACTTTGAAATCAAACCTGCCTTCATTAACCTTATAGAAAGAAGCCAATTTAGTGGCAATGCCACAGAAGATCCCAACCTTCACATCCAAAACTTCTGTGAGTATTGCTCCACTATTAGACACACTAGGGCCACCCAAGGGCAAATTAGAGAGATGCTCTTCTCATTCTCTTTGAGGGGTAAGGCAAAGTTGTGGATACATAGCCTTGATAAGGTTACATTAGGTATCACCGATTGGGAGAGTTTAGCTCTTGCGTTCTGCCAAAAGTACTTTCCTCCAGAAAAGACCGCTTTGTTGAGAAGTCAAATCACTGGTTTCCGACAAGGGGATAATGAGAGCCTATATGAAGCTTGGGAGACGTACAAGGACTTGCAAAGGGAGTGTCCTCATCATGGGATAGATCCATGGCTCCTTGCCATCACATTCTATAATGGGTGTTATATAGAGTCCCGTCGTATCCTGGATTCTGCTAACAATGGAAGATTCGACCAAATTAATGTTGAAATTGCTCACACTACCATTGAATCCATGGCAATTCACGATTCTCAATATAGAAATTCCCGCTCCATACCATTGTAATCTAAGCAAGAGGACCCCACTTTGACACTTTTACAAGCTCAAGTAGCCCTTCTCACACAAAAACTAGAACAAATTCAATCCTTTACATCTCAACAAAGTGACAATGGTGTAAGTAAACTTGAAGCCATGATGCTGCAATTGGCTCAAAGGCAAGACACCATAATAGCTCAATTCCAAGAGAGCGATCAAGCTAAGGACGCCGCCATCAAATTGTTGGAAGCTAAACTTTCCCAATATATATGCCTCTTCTAATACCCATCAAAAGCAAGGGCAGCCGCCGTCACAATGTTACCAACCTCACGAAACTGTAAATGCCATTTCCTCGAGAAGTGGTAAGGCTAATGATGAGCCCGTGGTTGTTGATGTTGAAGATGAGGTGCCCATGTCAAAAGGGAAAGAGCCCGAGATTCCTATTGAGATCAAAGTCCCATTTCCCCAAAGGTTAGCCAAGTAAAAGGAGGAGGAAAAGTATGGTAAGTTCCTTGACGTCGTCAAGAATTTAAAAGGTAACAGTCCCTTTCATTTAATTGCTTTCCCAAGTTCCTTCTTATTCCAAGTTTATGAAGGAAGTCCTCAAAAACAAGAGATCCTTCAATGAGATGAAGACCGTAGCTTTCACTAAAGAGTGTAGTGCACTCTTGCAAAATAAGTCTCCACCAAAACTTAAGGACCCTGGTAGTTACTCCATCCCTTGCACTATAGGCACGTATACCATTGATAAGGCCCTTTGCGACCTAGGTGCTAGTGTAAGTGTCATGCCCTTTTCTATGTTTGAAAAACTTAACATGGGTGCTTTGAAATGCACTAATATTACTTTGCAAATGGCGGACCGTTCTCTAAAACAACCTATGGGTGTTTTAGAAGATGTGCCCGTCAAAGTTGGTAAGTTTTTCATTCCCGTTGACTTTCTAGTACTTGACATGGCCGAGGACTCTCAAATCCCAATCATTTTGGGAAGACCCTTTTTGCACACCACTGGTGCAGTTTTTGATGTCAAGAATGGGAAGTTGACATTAGAGATAGGAGATGACAAGGTGACCTTTAGTAAAAATTTCACCGTTAGGAGTCCCGTGTTAGAAGACTCATGTTATGTGCTTGATGTTGATGACTCTTCTATTGTTTCTTCTATGCCTCGATCCTTACTGACGGATCCGTTGGAGGCACATGTTAGTGTTGATTCTCTTGCAGGTGAGCATACTAAAAGCACTACTGCTAAAAGTGCTAGAAGGGGCTATTCCCGGAAAAGCTTGGCATGGATGGAGAATGTAAGGAACGCTATGATGATGAGCTCGTATGATAGTGAGCTTAGAGATAAAGGATTATCGTAGAAAGAAATGGAGTCTAGCAAGACTTTTAAATTGCGCTTCTCGGGAGGCAACCCGTGTTCCTTTCCTTTTTGCATTTTTATTTTTGTATTCCCTTTTTCGTTGTTAGGATTTATTTTGCAGATGAAAGAGTTTTTGAAGAATCTATAAAGACCTTCCTTGTCAAGTCCAAAAGACTAGCTTAGGGGAGTCCGCGCTGACTAGTAAGCTTCACTCTTCTTTCATTTTTCCTTTTCCCCATTAAGCATCTCGTTGCATATTTAGTCTTTGTGCTCACATTGAGGACAATGTGATGTTTAGCTTGGGGGAGAGATTGCATTTTCCCATTTTGCATTTTAGTTGATCATTTTTCAAATTTTGAATAAAAAGAAAAAGAAGATTTTTGAGAAAATTTAAAAATTTCTGAACATAATTGAATGCTTTTCATGCTTTGCTTGCTTGTTTACTTTGCTATCATGTTACATTTCCCAAACATAGAGCTTTCAAAAGATAATGATTCAATATTCATTGAATTGTGCATACATGGGGAAGTCTTGTACACAGTAGGCATGGAATGAATCGATAGATGAGTACGCTTGATCTTGACATTTGGCAAGTTACATATATTGTAAGGTAGAACCTCTTTAGGCTGGTATATCTATACCCAGTTTCATTTAGGTGTGAGTAGTTCTCCTTGTGATGTGTGTCATGTCAAAACGCATAAGTATGGTTCTCATTTCATTCCTATAAGCATTGCATTCATGATTCACTAAGATTTGAAGCCTTTTTCACTTTGAATTACCCCTCAAAAAAAGCCCCTTCATACAAATATTTCAAAAGATAACAGCTACATATAAAAACTGCCTACCTTGTTGAGTTAGCAGCTAGACTATGGTGTATGGGTGCTCTTTTGAGAAGATTTGTTCCTTGATGACAAAGTGAATTTGGGAGAACGAAAATGTTCAAAAAGTGATGTAATGTTCAAAAAAAAAAAAAAAAATAAATAAATAAAAAAAAAAAAAGAAAAAAAATCGAAAAGAAAAAATCGGAAAAAGAAATAAAAGAAGAAGTTGTGAGTATCTCCTCAAAATGTCAAATCAATAGAAGGAGTTTACCCTTGTGTTTCGTGTGTAATAAGCCACTTGTTCCTTCTGGCCCCGTTTTTTCGTCTTTTGGGAATTAACCGAAAGTTTGGATTGAATATTCATTTATCATTGGTCAGTTGCTAGCTCATTATAACCTTCACATGACCATATTTGTTTGTCCACCTTTCACCCATTTCCCATAGCCTTCTTCACTTCGTTTTCGGCTTCTTTTCTATGTGCATTGTGATCTTTGACTTGTATTTTGAATTGTTTACCATATTAGACTGGGGACAAATTTCCTTAGTCGTAGATAGGTGAGTGTCTCAAAAACATTTACACATAAAGAAATCACCGTTTACATGCAATGAGTGTTCGAGTGTGCCGTGAGAGTCCATTTGTCAAAAGATCATGCAAGAGCCGAAAATTCTGTAGTGAAATTCTTTGTGCTACGCCGTTATGTAAATCTCAGCCATGTTTATGTATCATTCTTGCCCACGTTGTTCTTGGGTTATGATTCATTATGTTTCCAAAGTTATATGTTGAGATTTGTTCTTGATGGTGTAGTAGCCAATGCTTGCAACCCTTGTCCTGGTATTGTTTGCTATGTTTGCTTGAGGACAAGCAAAGGTTTAGCTTGGGGGAATTTGATAAGTGAATATTTGTATGATTTTAACCCCCAATTTAGCTCGGTTTTGTATATCATTTGTGCTTTGTTAAGCCGTTTTATGAGCTAATATCGTCTTCTAGGCAAATTCCTATGTTCTAACCTGTTTTGTAGAGAAAGTGACGTTTCTACGCCCTTTATCTATATTCCCGAGCATTTGCCTAGAACCCGACGATTTGAAGAAGCAAGCTTGACCAAGTGAAAGGCATTTCAAGAAGAGTCACTAATTCAAAAGAGAGAAGAAGCAAAGACAGTTTCGTAGTTGTCGGAAGATCAATCAGTTAGGCGAAGAATTCATCGTTTTACATCAAACCCTATCAACAAACCCGACTCAAGAGGTCAAGGGGGATGATGGAAGTCAAGTCATATGCAAGGGGAGATGAAAAGAGAGTCAAAGGACCCAGATGACAACTTACCCGATCAGGTAAGTGTGTAACCGATCAGGGATCCTTCCTGATCCGCACTTTTGCTTCGACTTCCTCATTTTTGTCCTATATGTTCAATGCTCGACCCCTTCCCCACGAAACCCTAGTGCTATATAAAGGATGCTCCTGCCACTCTTCTCAACACATCCTCTTTACAATAATCTCTTCTCTTCTTACATTTCTCTTTAGATTAGGAGGAGGGAGAACTAGCCTCCCTTCTCTCATTTTCTTCTTCTTTTTCATCTTTAGTTCTTAGTTTATTTCTGTCCTTTCTACATCAAAATCTTAGCTTAGATCAATAAGAATTTCAATCTTTGTAATCTACTTTGTTGGGTACAAGTTTTGTAATTCAAGGAACGATTATTCTATGCAAGGGATTTCTATTATTGTTATCACTTTCATTGTTGATCGTCACCTAGGTATTCCTACTTTATCTCTTGTTTAATGTCTTTATGTTTTCCATTTGATTGTTATTTTCCTTCCATGTTATCTTAGATTCATTTTAGTATCGTTATAATCGTCATTTCATTTCCTAGATTGTCAATTTAGCGTCATCATTATCGCCATATAAAGAGTCTTAAAACATGTCTATCCAAGTTTTCATTGTTAATATCATCTTAGATTCAACCATCACCATGAGTGAGTAGTCACCTTTCTAGGGTGTAGGGTAGTCATGTTAGATTGATTAAAAGATGATAATTGGATAAAAGAAATTGTGCTTCTAAAACATTGTGTCTATGCATGTTTGGACTATAACGATAGTTGACGATTTCTGATCAAAATCATTGACTAGAATGGAATTCTTTTCCAAGGTAGAGATACGCGAATTGAATAGACAAAGCATGACATCGGGGATTAAGACCTAGTAAATTGCCTAAAAGCCTGCTAGACCATCTGATCTATGATTGTAATGAACACATCATTCTTACGAACTCACAATGAATTATTTGCATGTTCCATATCCAATTCCATCAATATGTTAATCTACATGTGTGAACCTACTTCCCTAGATGTTTTTCATCATTGTTAATTCACCACTTGCTTTATTGTTTTCATTTCCATTTGCTTTTATTTCGTTTTCGTTTATGCCTTTTACTAGTTTAGAAATTAAAATCCCAAAACCCAGATATTCGTTAGATAAAACCCAATTGCGAGACATCTCACATTCTATAGGAAACACCATCTCCCTGAGGATCGACCCCTACTTCCCTAATTACATTAATTTTTTATTTGCCTAGTCTGGGTAATTTATCTTTGTATCGGGCTTGCGACAGGCACGATCAGTATCCGCACTAGATTGTTGCTCAAGCTTTTGCGCATTGATAGTGGCCTTGAGAACTTCATATTCGGCTTGGGTAATGAGTACCTTGCCTTCGTCTACGGGTGGTTGAGATTTTGCAGCAGTTAACTCGGCATATAACTCGGAAAAAGAACCCCCTTGCTTGAATTTCCTATAAGCAAGAACCCTTACTGAATCAGCCAAACAAGTAATAGGGTCGTGTCCCTCATCACCACATCTACCACAAACCATCTCAATAGCTTGAACTTGGTGTATTTCACCTAAATTCCCCGTATCTACCACGTGAACTTCTTCAACAACAGTGTCTCTCCTTCTTTCCGCTCTAGGATTACCGTAGCTAGCAGAATGGATGGCCATATTTTCAATAAGTTGCCACCCTTCATCATCCTCCACATTAGCCTGGAATCTCCCTCGTGCAGCAGCATCCAGAACCATTCTTTGCTCATAAAGCAACCCATTGTAAAATTGGCTGCACAAAAACCATTGCTCAAACCCGTGATGCGGAACTGAGCGAACTAGCTTCTTGAACCAGGCCCATGCTACACTCAAATCTTCAGTAGTAGATTGAGTAAAATTCGTGATCTGGCTGCGCAACGCATTGGTTCGCTGAGGAGGAAAATACCGTCTATAGAAGGCTAGAGCTAATGAACTCCAATCTTTAACCCCAGCAGCCTTCCTATCTAAATCTCTCCACCAATCCTTAGCATCATCAGTCAAGGAAAAAGGAAAAAGGAATTCCTTTACCTTGTCTTGCGTCACACCAGCAACTACAGGAATAGCGGAACAATAGTCTGTAAATACTTCTACATGCCTAGCTGGGTCTTCATCTACCATACCCCCAAATAAATTCCGCTCCACTAAACTGTAGTAAGACGGATATATTGTGAAGGTAGCCTCATCAGCAAGAGGGAGAGTAGTTCCCCTAGGTAGAGTATCAGCATTGGGCTCAGAATGACTCGCAATCTTAGGCATCCTGCAGAAAAATTACAGCAGCAGCAGGTTCAAATGGTCCTCTTTTAGGATTTATACCTGTAAATACTAAACACTAACTCAAATATGAGAACAGCCTCAAGGAATAAATCCCTTGAGACCAAAGACAAACTAAAGAAAGCTACAAAATTACACCGTCTCCCCGGCAACGGCGCCAAAATTTGATACGGTTGTCGCAACCCTATCAAAGATAAGACCTAACGGTCTCAACAAAATGCAGTAGAGGCAGTCGGGTGTCAAATCCACAGAGAGAGGGAATCCTATAACTTGCTAAGTCTGTCAAAGTTTCGGAATTGGGGGTTTTGTTTAATTGATTTTCTAGCACTACAAGAGAAATGGGGAAGAGAAATAAAGAGTGAAATAACAGATAGGAGAAGAACTAGGATCGTCGGTTCCCCATGGAATCTAGGGTCAGGATTAAAATCAAAGTAAAGTCTAAACAGGTTTGCGGGTAGTGAAAAGGTCCTTTCGGTCCGCTATTCGCCCTAAGATATACTAACTTAGCTCTCGCCCTCATTAGCATAATCCCAATGTTCATCACTGATCTGTCCTTTTCCAATCTCTCGATCTTGGTCAAGGGGGTATCAAGTCAGTCAATTGATTGCGTCGACTCAAACAACTAAAAGCTATTAAATGCGATGATTGCATCCAAACCTAAATTAAAGATTACTAATCAATTCATCTTACCTAAGCCATGGTTCCCCTAAATCCCAGCAAAGGAATTAGCTACGCATAATTGAAAGAAGAACAACAATAATAATAAATAAGAAACAGAAGGACATAGAGAAATAGCTAATTGAATTCAAGAACAATAATACCCGAAATTGCAAGAAGAAGAAAATCGGAAGAAGTCCTCAAATTCAGATCCAGAATCCTCGTGAAAGATAAAGTCTAGGGTAAGAAGTTATATCCATTATTCTCGTTTTTCCACCCTTAAGTAAAATGAAAAATAACAAATCACAAGGCGTCTATTGCTTAACACACTATCTCGCGAAGCCCATCAGCATGTAACCTCTCGATCGAGCAGAAGTTGATGTCAAAAGTACTCGATCGAGGAAAGTTTGAGACAGGAACACTCGATCGACTGACCGTAGTGGTTGATCGAGTAAAACTTCCAAGGCTAGCAGCTCGATCGAGCAGAATAATGCTCGATTGAGGTCTTCTAAGTAATAAAATAGTCGATGGAAGGCTTTTTCACCTCGAACGAGTGTTTTGCTCATGGATTTCGTTCTTCCATTCCTTTAACACGACTTCACGCATTCCGAGACACCAAGATTCCTTTTCGACTCACTTATGCATGCTTGAGGAGCTACAAAATAGCTAGTTTTATGTGATTCTGGTCCATATCTGCAAATATTACAAAACAAACCAAAGTAGACTATTAGGGGGACATTTGTAGTAAAACACTACTAAATAAGCATGGAAATGCGTGCAAATATGGCCTAAAAGGTCCAGTTTTTCCCTTGCTTGAGCGCCTTGACTTTCGTTGACCCTTTGAATTCTAGTCCCGCATTGACTTTCCTTGACCCTTTGGACTTGGTCTTCTTGCATTGATGATTTGTTTGTAGCCCACTCCAATTGTCAGGTTTGGGTCTCGGGTCTCGGGTTTGACTTTGACTTTTGTTGACTTCCGGGTTTGACTCTATAAGTTGACTTTAAATATTAATGTTTCGAATATATGATAATCCCTTCGCTTGTATCGCATGTTTTGTGACGGTTTTTGATATGTCCCACTTTGAGTCGATTTAACAAATGTTACGGTTTGAGCACTAATTTTCTATGTGCTTTGTACTCTCATTCCTTTGGCTACCTCCACGTTCGTAAGGCTGGAATGTCGGAACGGGGAGTGTATCCTTACTACTTAATTGCATGTGTTAGTGGGCATATGACGACGTTGTTGGGAGGCGAACGCTTTGCATTGATCAACCCGGCCGTCAAATGTTATATACTTGCGAGGTGGTGTCATTTGCATGTAGCGTACCGCTTGTTATGAGGCTTTTGCTCTTTTCCGCCTCTTTCGTGAAGGTTGACCGAATATGGGGTACTCGGCGTCTATGATTGACCGAGTCTTGGATGCGAAACGTTTATTGCATATCAAATCGGAAAATGTGATTCTGAGAGTCTGGCCAGATTTAGACTAGGACCGTATTATGATCGTCGTTCTACCCGGAGGAAATTAGTCTACATATACGAAATGAATTGAATCGTGTATGCGTTCAGGGCAATGTTTTATCCCATGGATGCCTTTTAATCATACTTGAATGTACACGGTGCTAGTGCGTGTCATTTACCGTGAGAGATGTCGTCAACATATTGTACGTTTGAATGGATGATTATATGATCAATTACTTGTGATCGTTGGATGACTTGGCATGGTTTGTTTGTCGAGTCTCAATCTTATCAAACTTATACCGGTAACGGTGAGATGTAAGCCCTAGTGAGAGTGTATGGTTACCTAAGAGTGTCTTCCCCGAGTCTTTCTATAATATGATGGTTACAGATTTGTACTTCATATGCTCTTACCTTTATATATTGAATTGCCTATTTATCCTTCTCGTACTTCACATGTATATTTATATATGCATGCTTCTACTTTCGTATTTCCATTTATGTACGTTTATTCTGATATGGCTGGGAGAACCCGGAGTTACTCCCCACTGATTGTGGCGCTCATATTTTTCAAGGATGAACAGGTTGCTTGATTGGATGGCTTTTTGCTTGTGGTATTTTGGGTTCGGATGTGAGCTAGCGGGCGTTGGCCTGGATGAGTCACCTCTAGACGTTGTTTAGCTAGTTGCTAATAACTTTGATGTTGGATAGCATTTTGAGAGACTACCTCTCTTGTAGTATTTTATATTTTGGTTTGTAATTATTGACATTCCTCGTACCTTTCTATTTGCATGTAAAAAAAGTTTTACAAACACCGTATTTTCCGTTATATAAATCACATGCTTGTTATGTTTTATTTCCGCATTCGCGAGGGTTGTCACAGATGAACTTGATAAATCCGCAAATGATCTTGAAAAGACAACTCAGACAATTGTTGATGATACGAATGTCTCCTCTCAAAACAAGAATAAGGAAACCGAAGTTATAACTGATGATGCTATAACTTTTGAGCCAGATCAAGATAATGTAACTAAAGTTGTATCAACTTCAGCTACGACCCCTGAGTCAAGCTCAGGGGGAACCAATGTTGACTCTGAATCATTTGAGGAAAGTGAGAGTTCATCAGATGATGATGAGCCTAGGAACTCTAAGAAAAAGAAATATAAGAGTTCTTATCCTATGGATAGTATCCTAGGAAGTTTTAATAAGGGAGTTCAAACAAGACGGATATTAAATAACTTTTGTTCATTCTATTCTTTTTTGTCTACCATAGATCCTACCAACATCAAAGAAACACTTGCAACACTTGCAACCATCTAGTGCCACGACCAAAGAATCGAACTGTGATTGGCACTCGATGGGTATTCTGGAATAAATTGGATGACTCGGGAGTTATAGTTCCTAATAAGGCTTCATTGGTCGTTCAAGAATATATTCCACAAGAAAGGATCAATTATGACGAAACCTTTGAACCTGTAGCAACACTTGAAGCTATTTGTCTGCTTATCGCGTTTGCAGCTCATAAACAAATGAAACTGTACCAAATGGACGTTAAGACTGCATTTCTTAACGGTTATTAGGAAGAAGAGATTTTCGTAGAACATCGCCCGGATTTTTAAATAGCAAGTTTCAAAACCATGTTTTTAAACTTGATAAAGCTTTATATGGTTTGAAACAAGCGCCTAGGGCATGGTACGACAGATTGTCTAAATTTCTATTACAAAACAACTTTAAAAGAGGATCTGTCGATAAAACCCTATTTCTAAAATCCGAGGGGTCTGATTTACTTGTTGCTCAAATTTATGTAGACGATATTATTTTTGGTTATACTAACAATAAATTGTGCAAGTACTTTTTAGATCTAATGACCTCAAAGTTTGAAATGAGCATGATGGAAGAATTGAAATTCTTCCTAGGATTGCAAATACAATAAACTAAG